>VJOZ01043018.1:2084-19301 GCA_009801055.1 Stichopus horrens | reverse complement strand
AGTTTTTGTGCATTGATTTGGCAATATTAATGTTTGTGCTGGTCGATAGCAATGAAGCATTTTGGTCAAAGGATTTAATATAACCTGAAAATGATTGGGATTCTAGAATTCTGCATTTATATAAATGTAAAAGGAAGACCCAAGAGATTGTTTCAAATTTCTACAGTTGGCCTGAAAAAGAGTATGTTCTTTGTTTCGTACATTTAAAGCCTGTCTTTTATGTAAATCATTCAAGTTTTTTTCCCTTTTTTTGTGTCTCTTAAGATTTCAACTCAAGGATAGTATTATTAAAGTAGTATTATTAAAGTTTGACATGTTGATTTTACATTGACATTTTTTTGAATTTTTTTAATTAGGCTGTGTTGCCGAGCCACATTATTACTAACATGAAGCATTAACACTGGGGCTGTAATGGTTGTTTAATTTGCTTGTCTCTAAGAAGTCAATTTTTTTGTAATTGTAGTTGTCTATGCATCATGAATATTTAACAGTAATCTATGGAATTCTCAGAGTTGCAACCGAAAAACATAATCACTCTAAAAGGGGTAACCATTTTATTTACCGATTAATCAAGTTGGGCTTTTTTTTGGGGGGGGGTTGCAAGTGAGCCCTCACTGACATGTTGGTTATAACATTTGTTCAGCATTTAAGGTTTCCAAGATTATTTAAATGCTCTTTGTTTTGCTGCAGGGTTTTCTCGTCTTATGTGTTAGTGGGTATTGTCAAAGCTTTAAGCCTCAGCCCTTTTTGTCTTTGATGGTTGTTTATTTAATGCATTTCTTCCAGTGTTTGTAACTTGACAAAGTTAGGTGCGTACAGTAAGTAAATATTCCATGTTATCGTCCTTATCGGTGAACTAGACATATGTAAATCCATGCCATACACGAAAGACACTAATATGAAAGTATTTAGTTTTATATATTTCAAACAACAGCTATTTATTTGTTTACTCTTAATGTTGAAAAGTACTTGAGCATCCACAAATTCAGTGTTAAGCAATCAATAAGAAAATTGAGAAACTCATTCTGTCCTCAAATTATGAAAACAATAGTGCAAAGAAAAATAGCAAATGATGAAGTTATGTCAAAGTTATATTTGACTTAAAATTGATAGTAATTTACTTTCGTGTATCCATTCATCATACCCTTTAGTTGTTCTTCACAAGTAGATGCATGCTCTGTTTTTTATCAAGTTAGGTTACCTCAGGTTTATATGCACAAAATATCAGCATAGTCAACATTGCTTTGTAAGTGGTATTTCCACATTAAATGGAAGGTCACTTTTCTTCCCTGGAAGTTTGTGTCAGCACTTCATTATTTAGAGACAGCAAGCAGGCTTTTTCTTCAAAACCAAAGAAAGGGGATGATTTCTTTTATGCTTACATCTTGCCGTGAATTACTCTAAATGACGTATTTGATATTTTAGGGCGTACAGTTAAATTTGTTGCCATACTTACTAAAGTGAAGCTTAGTTATACAGCAATACCACACCCACAATGGTCTTCTAAACATCTTTGGGTGTTGTTTATTTTGGAAGGTGGTCACAAGGTACTTCAGAAGTTGGTTAACATTTTTGTATAAGTTCAGCATTAACTCTTGTGGTCTTCTTTTTAATTTGCATATGCTTCGAGTGGACTTACTTACATAATTTCATTGCGATTTTTGCTCTGAGTTTCTCGCATAATATTCCTGTGCAATTTCATTGTCTTCTTTACCCATTCTTGGTGTTGTTGAATTTTCCTTCCTCGGGTCCCAGGTTTCAGAGTTTGAAAGGTATTAGAACTTGTAAGAGACAGAAGAGTTATGTTAAATGTTATTCCACACTACTATAGTTACAAACCCACATCAATATTTTTTTTCTTGGCTTGTAGATGTTATTTTACAGGGTGGTATTACTTTTCAATGTCCTTAATGCTGATAGTACTGTAGGACATGAATTTTAGTGGGTGGTATATATGTTCATGAAATTGCGTCAGGTGTACGCCCTACGCCATCCCTCATCCCATAATTAGCTGCATGTAGTGCTCCTGTACCCTGCCGACCCTCCCCCATTTGCAGCATTTCCCAGCATTCACCAGAATGGGACATTACTCCTATACACTGCCCCACCCCCCCCCCAAATGGCACTTTCATGCTGCATTCACCACAATGCGGTATGGTTTAATATATGGTTCTATATAATTTTGCTTTATAGTTGTGCATAGCAACATGTTCGACTATGTATGTGCTTGTTTTTCTTACCGTACCTTTATTTATTCTTCTTCACTCACTCACCTCAGGATAGGTACTTTTATGTTTTACTTGGTTTATTTTCCTCTTGTTGTGTACCGACTCACTTTACATAAATGAGGTTTCTTCTATCTTCCAGAGAAAGATTTGTGTACCATATTGGTTTTGCCGCCGGAAACCCCCTCCCCCACAAATTCCACCCAGAGAAATACACCCTGGTCTTTAACCAACGGATGAATTAACACCACCCATCCAAGGGGCTATTTCCCATTTGGTGTATGTCGCGGGGGATCTGTATGGGGGTAACCATATTCATTCACATTCCAGGAAAAATCACTAGAAGTTTATCTGCGGCTTTGTAAAAAGCCAAGGAAAACATGTACACTTCTTTCGTTGGTTTTGTCATATTGCGTTCATGTTTCTGAAGGTCAGCTTTGGTCACATTTCTTGTCATTGTGTTGCTAATACAATTTTTTTTTAATGAATTAACAGTGAAACATTTGTATGCTCTTAGAATTCTGATCCATCACTAAGATAAATCTATTTCCTCCTATCTTGTCGATTCTGACCTTATCATGGAGTTCATTCAAAGGTCTATTACTCTCTTAGTGGTAACTACGACTGCCCCACTGCTCAATCCCATCTGCTTTAAAATGGTAACTGGTTCTCCAGAGGTTTCATAGAGATATTTTAAATCATCAACTGGTTCTACAGAGACATTGCAATGGAGAACATGTAAGAAAATTCAGTATGGAGCGAATGAAATTTTGTGATGAAAATTCTTGAGTGAATGAGAATTTTATTATAAAGTAATCCCGTGTACCCTTATTATATGCGAAATTTCTTTCACTAATTAGTACTAATGAAAGTTGGAATTTTCGGCAACTAAACAAATTTAATGTTTTGGGTTTTGGTAATTTTCAATGATGTACTGCGATTAGAGATTATTTAAATGGGGTCTCTAATTTCCATTTTCTGTATTTATTTGCGAGCAACAACGCGGTTAAAAGGAGTCTGTCGTCGTCGTGTTCTTTGATGTATTATTCTAAAGATTTTTTTCTTAACGTTATGTAACATCTTTTGTTTACTACCAAGTTGAGCATGTGTCAAAGCAACTCTGCACCCTTCCGTCTATACCTATATATAATTTATTATAATTGCAATAGCAGATGTACGATTGCCCCTTCTGTATCGTCTGTACAGGTTTGCTCCTTTTCCTCGTGTAAGGGTACCCACAAGTGCCACTTAGTGCTTCCTCACCTTCCAACGCCCTTGCATGGGACCTCCAAATACTCCTCACATTTTGATGTGCAAATCTCATTTCGAAATAACATATTTTTGTGCATCAATATGTATTCAGTCCCCCTCCCCCTCCCCATCCCACCTGAATGGACGTTGTAATCCATAGTTTGCCGTTAGACACCAGTCAGTCTTAGTAAGGAACTCGTATTAGAGAAGGCAAGTTCCATTTTGAGGAGGAGTCTGTGTCAATTATTACTTTTCTCTGTGAATATCAATCCAGTTGAGAATCAAGTTTGGGTTGTTCGTGTGTGATAACTTTCTCAGTGCAAATTCCGGAAGAGATTCGTTGATAGGTCACGGGCACAAACAAATGTGAATTTATATTGCTATGAAAGCTAAAATAATCGTATCAAAGGTAATGTGAAAGTAGCAACACTATTAAAGTTACCCGCATTTCATTGTTCTCACGTGCACAATCTACAATGACACCCCTCCTCCCAATCCCTCCCTCCTTCCCCCTCCTCCTGTATCCCCTTCATCTCTTGCAACATACTGAGTATCGTAAATACGTATTCGTATCGTACCATGTGTATGCGGAAACTGCTAAGGTTCTCATAATGTGTCTAACCTTGTATTTATCTGTTCAAGTTCAACACCTTTGAACGAGTTACTGACATTACTTTCAACATCCGGTCTTGCCGGTTGTCTCCCGTCTAACCTTGTTCCAATGCTTTATGACCAGTTTTCAGTTGTGAGTCACAAACTGTAATTCTGTCATCACGGATGCCCATGTGGCATATACCTTCTGTGTTTTCGTCCAGTGTATGTACGTTACACAGTAAAGACAAATGGTACATCCAGGGTAGATGTCCGTATATATAACGAGACCATTGGCATTATTCAGTTAGACTATCTAAACTTATTATTTGAGATAAGTCTCTCAACCATGTACACAACGTTACCAGAAAGAGCATTCTTGAGATTCCTTTCACGTCAGTTATTAATTTTCCAAACAGCCGCAGTCCCTTCGTTCCCGCCTGTGTTTCGACACTTGGTGAACTGTAAGCGTCAAATCGTGCACTTCGAACTTTTATTGCACATTTCCTTGGCAAGATCAGAAGTCGCCGTTTCTCACGCGACAGACAGAAGTTGCTGTGACGGGTGACTGTGCCAGTGATTTACAATAGAGGTTCGAGATGCGTGCACAACTAGCTGAGCGATTATTTCGTATCTAGAAGTTGTCATGTCTGTGTTTCTGAAAACAGATCATGACGAGATTTGCTATAGTAATGTATGCCCTGAGACTACTTAAAACTGTGCGTAATACCAGGCTGCGTATCCGGGAATGCGGGATATACTAAAGCACTCATCCCTCTCTGCAAAGCGTAATCTCTCTCTGAGATTAAGAGGACATTCTTCGAAAATCGTGGACAGATGTTTCTTGTGTAAGTATCAAGGTATTTTGCATAAATTTTCATGTTTCAACTTCTAAATTTATTGTTTAGGGTTGATGAAGACAAATTGACGTTAATACATATTTGTGCCAATCAAACGACAAGTTTCAACAATGTTAAACGTCATAACAAAAATAAAAATATTTCATCTTTTTCATTGATTTGAATCATTGTTCGGAAGAAACATATTGAACTTAACGTCAGTGCTGATACCTGAATATACTTTCTCTCGTTAAACAGATTCCGGTGAATTCAAAAAATCTGAATTGCAGTATGTAGTATACGTGTCATGTAAATTGTTGAATTTGAAATATGACGCAGTGAATTGTTTTTATACAGAACATTACCAATGTCAAGTTCCTTGATAATTGATCAACTAGTCATGTCATTTTGTTTATGTTGTGTTGATGTGAGTATAATTCGGAATTTACTTTTTTATGTTTTATTGTTAAATTGCACATAGAATTTGAATTTCTGTCCTTGAGTGTGGCTTATAACTTATCAGCCAAACAAGATCTGATTATAATTTGACTTTTGTTAACGGAATTTCTTATTCAAGCTCCGTATACGTTGTGATCTAAGTCTTTATCATTATACTATTCATAATACAAAATGCATGCAGGTAACCTAAGAATTTAGGCTGAGAAAGTGTACCCAAAGTGGAAAAGTTTAAGAACATAAAGTCACAAAGTTTAGCAAAGTTTAAAACTTTTAAAGTTTACTTCTTGTATTACTCAAATTTCTTTATTTCATTTATTTTTCGGAACCTCATTCCACTTTGTCACAAAATGTGATCACTCTTTTAATGCTATGGGATGACTTGACTACATTCGCCCTCTCAGTTCGACATGCTTTGCACGGAAAAGTAAACTTTTCAAAGTTGTACAAAGATCATCTCAATTTCAAAAGAAAGCAGAAACATTTAATGTGAGTTTGCAAGAAGGACATTACAAAATTTGGAAATTGACTATTGACAAAATCTACTAATATGCGATTTGGATGAAAAGATTTATTNNAATTATTTAGTTGAAGACATGCTATGGGCACAATGTTAAATATTGTATGGATCACACAATAAATATCATTGTCCAAAACATATGTGATTTGAGGTATGCCAGTTTTAGCAATGGTGAGCCTTTCCAATGAACCAGTTAGATATGCAGTCATGTTACTAGATCTTTACCATTACATTCAATACTACTTTAACAAATTGTAACCTTATAACCCAATGTAAAATTTTTACAAATATTGCAATGTTTCCAAGGACAAAGGAAGCGAACAGAAGTAGTTTAGTTGTATTTTAATGATTTAATTCTTAGTTCAGCCATGTAAAGTTCACTTAATATGATATTATAATATTCAAGGTAGGTACTAAAATAATAATAAACGATAATAATAAACGGCAGCTTAATGTAATTGTTTTACCCTGGCTGATATCATATCATTTTTGTTTTCTGGTAAACTATGTTGTCACTTTGTCTCACTAATTCATTTCATGCTCGATGGTATACGAACAAACGACGAGACGTTAGGCCAAGCAAAACTATTAATGCTGCCATTAACATAAGTACAAATCACGTGTATAAATATGACTTGCTTAAAGGCAACGATAAACTTTGCAATGGGGCTTCGTTGCTGTTTTTTTTTTTTCACGTTTTTCTACGCCACTTTCCACATGAAGTGTTACATCTCTGTGCTGTCTGGTAACGTTTATAGACTATGTTACATCACGTAGAATTATAATAGTATGTTGTGGTGCATGACCAACCCCATGAGACCTCTCGCTATCTCCGCGGGTTGCTCATAATAGTGTGTAATATATACATCATGTGGGCCTGTCACTACGATACGCTTGTTATTTAGCAAACACCCATGACATCACTTTATGTATATGTACCACACTGCATGATGCGCACTTTTGTAGACAATCTCGATCCTCTTCGAACCTCACTTAAAGTTAACTCATATGGTTTGATGGTTTATCTTCAATATGCTCTTTTTCAGTGATTTACTCGTAAATTAATGGCATCTACATATCAACCAGACAGTGAATATTAATGTTATCGTTTCAGTAATATTATTAACTACAGATTGATATTTTCATGAGTGGCAGTTTTCGTGAGATGGACCCAGCCGTTCAAATTTCCACAGGGCATATTTGTCTTATATTTTCAGTTTTAAACATGAAGGATAATTGAAATAACTAAAAAAAACCTATGTTATAATCCTGCCTCTTTTTGCCTTTGAAGTTTCAAAGTCTGCGATACCATATCTAAAATAATGTGAGTAGATTACGTATCTGCAGTTAAATGAAACCTGAGGAAAATAACATAAAGCTCTTGATAATAGCATTGGCTACTACATTCAAAAGAGTTCTAATTTATGAAACCCTCGTAAAATATATGTGGATCTCTTGGTGGCACTTATACGTTTATTGTAACTACATTTACTCATTCTTATAGATGTCTGTGGAAATGGCTGCCAATTATGTCAAGGCGGATGAACTTGATCGCCAGTTCTTGCAGTGTGCGCTTTGTATAGACCGTCTTCAGAAACCAAAGCTATTACCATGCCAACATACTTTTTGTCAAAGCTGCTTGGAATTGTGGGTGACGCAAAATGGTGGAACATTGTCGTGTCCATTTTGCCGCAACGAGCACTCTTTAACACAGAAAGGCGTGGCTGGACTACCCGATAATTTTTTTGTGAACAGTATAATTGAGTTTATTAACAGAAAGAGGACAGCTTCGTCCGCGAGCACAACTTGTGACAGTTGCGAGAACGAAGCCAGCCACTACTGCTACGACTGCGCAGAATTTATGTGCATCGAATGTACGGCAGCTCATAGGAGACTTCGCACCGCTCGGCAACACAAGATTATAAGCATTGACGAATATCTGTCAGATTTATCGTCCGTCGAGAAGGTGTTCGCTGACGACGAAGCCAAATTATGCGGCAGTCACGAAGGCCAAGAAATAGAAATTTACTGCGAATCTTGCGGTGTGCCAATCTGTCAAAAATGTCGCGTTAAAGATCACGATGGTCCGGATCACGAGTTGTCTCAGTTGGCAGACGCAGGGAGAACCAGTCGAAAGATTTTGAGCGATCTAGCTGATCGCGCCAGAGAGAAAGTCGACAGCCTGAGGGAAACTGTGTCTATGTTGAAAGAAATCAGTCGTCATCTCCAGGGTAACAAAGAGGCAGCTCTGAATCAAATCAAAGCACGAAAAAGGGCCTTAATTGAGCTGATCGATGCATTTGGCCAAGAAGTGGAAGCAGAACTCGACCAAGAGTATTCTTGCCGCAAAGAAATTCTCGAGAAGGACATTGACTACTTTCAACAGACTCTCGACAAAACAACGAGCGTCTGTAATGTCACCCAAAATCTGTTGAACGAAGGTGACGACGAAGCATTACTTTACGTCAGTCGGGAGACAATTCATAAACTGGAAGAAAACGTGACGTCACCGGTCCGACCAAAGACCGACGACGACGGACGAATCAAGTTCATTTCTGGAAACTGCAACGGCATAGAACGCATCGATAAGTTTGGATTTATCGAAAAGACAGCCAAGCCTCAGAAGTCCAAGCCGTCTCCACGCCTCAGACCAATCACTACCGCGGCATCATCCAGCTTTGTGGTCGGAGAAACTGCCAACGTCACACTGAATAGCACTGATAGCGAGGGTAATGTATCTCACAGTGGGGGTATTCCCGTCACCGCGAAAATCTTTTCGCCTTCAGGAGAAGTCGGAATCGCCAAAGTGCAGGATCGTGAAGACGGTTTCTACGACATTGTTTTCCGACCGAGGACAGCCGGGAAACACAAGCTGGTATTGGCGGCCTTCGGAAGACAGATGAGCGTTGAACCTTACGAATTGGATGTCTTACCCCTTCAGCGAAAGGTTTGTTTATTGTGTAACTAAAATGGCGGATGCAATTATGTTGGGTGATAGATATATATGACAAAATTAACCATGATGCTTCCCTTCGTGAATCTAGTGTAGCTGGAGACTAATATTCAACTTTGAAGTAACACTGAAGTTACAGGTTAAGAGGCTCTTAAAGCCTACAGCTTATTTGTTCACTTCAGGAACTTCGAACCTAACATCAATAATATCTTTGTTTATGACTCAAAATATTGACGTTGGAAGAAAGACTGGTCTGATCGAGAAACATTCCATGTTGTCGTTGGGATAGTAAATATTATGTAACAGCGGCAAATTTCCCCAAAATATCTTTGTCCTACTTTGAAACTAAAGTGCTAATTTGACGCTGCAATTAAACACCAGTGGAAAATAAGACACACTCTTAAACTATTATGTTTTTCGTCCAACCCAGTTGCGATCATTAAGAAATACAAAAGGATATTTAATTAGTTGGTTTGCTATGTCATCACATATTTCCCACAATGCATCGTTGGTTTGTTCAGTATTGAAACAGTGTTCAATAGCCATTGTCAATCAGCAATATCCTTCTCGGTGCTATCAAAATAGTAGTCATCCCTTAGGATCCAAAATGCCCTATACAAAACTACCGTGGATAAAGTATATAGTAGAGATTACTCCGATAACTCTACAGACTTTATCGACGCAATAGATATCATGAAATTTATGAAAACAACAACTTTTGCCAAAGATGGTGACAAGGATAGCATGCTCACGTAGGTCACATGTGGTGAGGGTCAATGAACCAGCGAATGTTTTCGGTGTGCACTGTGCAATTTTAAAATACAAAAAATTATGTAAATGGACGATTGAGTGGTTCGGTAATGTTAATTTTGGTTGCAGTCATCAGTCATTACAATCCAGTCATGCATATCCTTTCTGATACCTGATGACTCATAGGCCGGTCAATTGTCCTCCATGAATCTTGTCCATGAATATTTACTTTGCGATTATACTGAAGTACTGAATTGGTGTAATGTAAACCTTTAAAATGCTCTAAAAGTTTCTTTGTACTATTCATATTATGTGATTAGGTAAAGCTGTGGGGAAAGAGAGCGCACGTAATCTTCTTTACTGTTCAATTTCAAACAAGTGATGCATGATGTGTATGCATCAGAGTTACTCAAAAAGCAGTCAAGAGCAGTGAGCTTTTAATTACAAGAGATGTTGTATAACTTGCTTGAACAGTTTAGACCGAAATTTTCTTCGACTGTGGGTCCTCTCGTTTGAAAGGAAAGGTCTGGCTGTAAATAGTCCGCATGTCAAATGAGAGACATTTTGATTGAGAGTCGAATTAGTTACTTGCTATACATAATGTTCCGACGATCAATTGTTAAATTTCTAGCATGCACAGTAAATTTTGTCTCTGCTGAGCTAGCGACTTCAAACAAAATTACGTTTCTTCCCAGGATGTGGGATGTGTTCATGTAGGCCTAACTAATCACACTATTTGTGATTGCTTTTTCGTTTTTGCTTTCTTTTTTTTACTCACCTTGTACACCATATTCCACAAACACTCCCGTATTGGACCACGAGGGAGACCTATTCTTCCCTGTTACGTTTGGCCCACACCTCCTCACCTCCAGTTTGTAAACTATGTACATAACACTTTTAAGCAATGAGCAGGCTTTAAGGGTGTCCAAAGTACTATTCTTTCAAGAAAAGTATACATTGTCATTCATTTGTTTTGCTATACATTATTAAACGTCTCTACAATACTTTCCTATTTTAAGAATTAACT
The DNA here is from genome assembly GCA_009801055.1 of Stichopus horrens. Classification (NCBI taxonomy): domain Eukaryota; kingdom Metazoa; phylum Echinodermata; class Holothuroidea; order Aspidochirotida; family Stichopodidae; genus Stichopus; species Stichopus horrens. Next base: position 8,689 of record VJOZ01043018.1, on the reverse strand, counting down.
GTGTTAGTATTGAACATGGTCGCAGACCAATTTTTGCGGAACTAATATCCTTAATACATCGCACGTTACAAAGACAGAAGGGTCTGATTTTGTCATGTGTTATCTGTGGGATTATCCATGACCTATCTTGCAAATTATGAATTTGCCTTGCATCCTCAGATTATATACTATATTGAGATGGCTTCTTCTGCTGATATTGACTCCCAATGTAAAGAAAACAAGCAGTTACCTCAACTTTATTATAAAGCATCAGCTACATCTTGCGAATCTACTCTAAGTGTCTTTTGGGATATTTCACACTGTACTGTGTTTTTAAAGCAAACAAATAAATCAGACAAATAATTTGCAAAAAAAAGTTTGTAATCCAGTAACAAAATAGATGAATATAGTAGGTCACCATGCTAATACAAATTGAATTTCCCCTTTAAGGATGACTTAGTCAGCTGCATATTTGTGTTGAGCAGGCAAAGCGTGATATTTGCATGTGTACAATAATCAAGCGTCTATGCGCCTCATCTTGTGTTTACAATATGTTAGGCTGTAAAGGACTGTGATATTGCGTAGCGTTACTACCAGATGTTATACTTTTTTTAAAATTGACAAAGAAACTGTATGCAGTTTTCATGCACAACAGACCTCTAGACAATGCAACAGTGTTATCTCCGTTTTATTGTTTGGTATATATGTTATGCAAGATTTGGTTTGGTAACGTTTCCATTGTTTTGTTGTAATTCTTCTCTCCCACAGATACTAACCTTTGGTAATCCGTCGCTTCCAGAGTGTATACAATCTTCGGTAACCCTGCAGGAGCCTTGTGGAGTCGCTATTTCTCACCACAATAGCGAGATATTTGTGGCCGACACTGGAAATCACACCATACGAGTATTCGACAGGAATGGCAACTACAAGACCCAGATGACTTACTTGAATATGACCAATGACTTTGAACCAATGGGATTGGCTCTCGCAAACGAGGGACGCGTAATTTTAGTTACGGATGCCGGTAACAGACAGGTAAATGTCCATCTGTCAGTTGTAAAACTTGAAAGACTTGCAATTGCAGTAATGTGAGGATAGGGAAGTATTGGATTGTTCAAAGCTCTAAAAGAGGTTTTTAAACAAATCAATTAATTTCAAGACTCAACGAAATTAAGTTCGAATACCCCACACCCCGTCAACTATAGAAAGAATGCTCAATGTTGTCGCTTATATTTGAGTTTCGTTGCGCTTTTGTTCTTCAATTTTTCTGCCTTGATTAATTTTTTCTCTATCCCCTTCCTGGCAATTCTCAGACAGTCTTTTAGTGGTTCTGAACAAACGCGACAATCCTTTCCTCTTGTGTTCGAATATAGAAGAATGTACATTAGAGACATTCTTCAGTTCACATTACTGTCACATTACTGTCAGTAATCTTTTGAAATGTCAATCATCATCCATTGTTTTCATTAGAAAACAGCCTGAGCACCGCATCTAAACTCTATATGCAAATAAAGTTATAGCTAGCGCAAATATTTCTCATACGAATCTCATTTTGTTTGAACGTTTCTCTACAAGGTTCTGATTTGTGGGCGAGACGGCAACCTTTTGCGTCGCTTTGGCGATGCCCATCTTCGCCGGCCTTGCGGGATAGCGGTCTCCCATAGAGGTCTTATCATCGTAGCGGATGTCGAGAGCCATTGCGTCTTCGTCTACAATTCATCCGGGGAATTATTGACCATTGTTGGGAAGTTCGGTACCGAGCGAGGACAGTTTCGTCGGCCGTTCGGTGTCGCCGTTGACAGTTACGACAACATGGTCGTCTCCGATCGAGACAATCATCGGCTGCAAATCATAAGTCCTCAAGGTGAAGTACTCTCTATTATCGGTGATGATCGACGGTCCGCCGGTGACGACGACCGTTTATTGAAATACCCAACCGGTGTGGCGGTTGACAAGGACAATAACGTTTACGTATGCAGCGATTGGGACGCCCAGGTCCTCATGTTTGATTCAAAGGGAACCTTCTTGAAGAAAGTTCTGTCTTCCGAGGTCGAGGGATTAAAATATCCGAATGGGTTAGCCGTGGGAAATGACGGATGTTTAGTAATAGTGGACTACGGACAAAACTGTGCAAAAATAGTAGAAGCATAATAACTGATTTTAAGTGCGGATATCGTGTCTTTATGTTTAAGTCGCCATCTTTACATCACTCAAGAAAAACAAAGACAAAAGAAAACAAATTCAATGCATACCATGAGCATGAGGTACGTTCTCCAACACAAATTTGGGTAATTGAATACACTATATATAATATTATAAGACAGTAGCATATAACTCTGATTAAACCCTCTGCTTATCGGTGAAAATTGAAAAAGATATTTCCCAAAATATTTCCCTTCTTAATGTTTCATAAATGTAATTCATAACTCAGAACGAGAGCTGTTCGAAGACACTATTGGTACGTTTCACCTCACTGTAGACTTTGAAAATGGTTAAGGCAACGACTAATAATTTTAGACTACCCACAGCCTTTCGACGTCATCCTTTTGTGTCTTCTTTTTTGAGTAGTCATGGAGATCTTTCTTCTTTTTTGAGTAGTCATGGAGAAATTTTAGAGTCCCCTGCTCCATATTCCCTTCCATCTCCCCCTCGATGTAATGATCTTTACCTTCGATTGTTCCACATTTTCAAAGGGGAAACAACTCGATTAAATGCTGGAAGACATTATTTTCATTACTTTGTATAGAGTGTATGAAGAACTGGGTAAAAAGTATGAAAACTTCTACAACTGTATGATTTTCTTTTTATATCTTTCGAGATTCTTGCTATTTCAAATTTATTCAGAAGTGCGATGGCAACCCTTTCCATGTACCACCGTTTTTGTATAAGTTTTGTCATCTATGTATATAGAAAATTGCTGTATATGATGACATGGTAGGCGTCGATCATTTCGAACTTTTGACCTCGCTTACCACAAATATGTTTGAACCGAGAGTGTCCAGATTGTTGGAACACTAAATTCTCTGTTATGGTATTTCAACAAAGTAAATCATGTATGGGTTGCAATAATACATTTCTGAAAACTAGGTCAATTACCATTCGATTCGATATTTTAATTAATTCACCCCAAGCTATTTCAGACATGTTTTGAGTGCATGAAAGTATTAAAACTTGTTTAATATGTTGATATCCTCCAGTTCACTTGTACCTTAACCCAAGTTCCAATGCATCGATCTGTTCTGCGTAATTGTAACCCCTTGATAGAAATGGCTCCTGGAATGAACGACCCTTCTTTTGACGCTCAGACGAAGGTGTGTTAGTTTGTGAAGCGAGCAGTGACATCGTGGTACACCGATAAAATACATGTCGCATGAAGTGTTAACCAATAAAAGCAATCTCAGTGTGCTTTAGTATGACTATGTCTGCCCCCCAATGATCGATAGAAATTCATGTTATTAATCCAAGACGGTACCTTTGTAATTTCATCATGGTTACATGGGGACCAGGGATCGACTGTTTCCTGGGCTAGTTCGTATATCGTACATTTATCCTTCACACTATCAACAATGTCCTCAGTATGGACCTATCAATGAAATTCTCTACCGTTACTCTGGGGTGAATGTACTAATATTCAATGCTCCGTCGCACACTGACCCTCTTCCAACCGTTTCTATTTAATAATCCGAGGTTATGTCGCTGCTGGTGCTTGTAGAGAAAGAAAAAGATACGGGTAGACCGTGTTTCTATTGTACCCCGTACACAGTTAACATGTGGTACTTGGCCTACTTTTATTGCTTTTATCAATTCTAAAGAGAATTTCTCGAAATGTTCCTATATGTATGTCCATCGAGACACTTTGATTCACTCATGGAATGGCGTATGATTAATTTGGCAATTTCAACTTCACGTTTAGTGACGGTCAACAACAATCTGGGATCAATTAAGGGATCTTTTTTTTACAAGATCAATTCAGATGGAAAAAGCCCCAGATTACTCTTGGACAAAAACCCCCACTTACTGTGACCAGGCCTGGGACGGAATGACGAAATCTTCCGGTTTCGAAGCTTTATTGCAAATGCCATCATTTTTATTGACCCGGCCACATCACCTGACTTGGCTGCATCGTCTAAATATCTTTAAACGGTTTTTTCAATGAAAATATTCTTCAATGATTCTGACGTGAAACAGAAATTATAAAGAGCGCCCCAACAAATCAGAATCATTTACCTTCCTTCGTATGAATAGTTGGCCTGTATGATGTGAAAGTACAGGGTTGGGTATTAAATAATACGATGAATGTAATACCGATCATCAGTGTAATGCTTTGTTAGCAAAAGTGTAATATCGACCACAAATGTAATCATTTGTCACCGGCATAAATGTAAAAAACTAAACCCACCATAAATGTAGAATGTTGAACTATGAATGTAATAACTATTAAAACTCTAATAAAAATTGTGGTTGCCGACCAATCATCTTGTCTTGTTGAAGATTTTAATCCAATTTTACTGGCAATTGAAGGGCTCTTGAAGGAAAGAGAGTAATTTTCCATTGCAGGCATTTCAATCTCCATGCTTATATCTTGTTCCTAACTGAAGATATTGCTATTTGAAGAAAGAATTCTCTAGACAAGAAATAAAATGTGAAGGTAGATTGAGTACTTTGTAGATTTACCCTAAAAAATTGTGGAACTGAAGGTTACAACTTTAAAACTATTGTAATGTTTGTTTAAAAGACAGTCAAGATTAAAAATACAAAGGATTGTCAAGTAGATGTGCCTTTGTGACATCACAAATTCCCCATTACGTAATGTACCATTTTGAAATAAATTTTGTTAAAAGATCATAACCTCAACATGTTTTTAAGATATGGGTTTTAACACGAAGAGAGAAAAATACTCCTATTCATTAGAAAATATCAAATGCCTTCAAAAGTTAATTCCCTTTAAAAGATTGTAGTTTCTAGAAAGTCAAAAGTGGAATGAAACAGTATGCGACTAATCAAACTGCATGGGCCTGACTGGGAGTACAGCTTGCGTGTTTCTTCTCTATATGTGGTGACTTGGTGACATGTATAAGAGTAGCAATCATAATGTATATGAAATGTTGCCCATGGTAATGGTCGCTATGCCAGTAGTCAAGTGTATGTTTGATTCTATGGCAGTCAGTTTTCTGGTGTTACTGATTACTCATATACCAATACGAGCCAGCAAAATATATGTTGGTGCAATAAACACGACTGCTTAATTCAGATCATAAAAAGTGCAGGAAAATGTTAAAAATGACTTAGCAGTCACCCACCAAGGGCGCATTCTACGATAATCCATGAGTCAGGGATGTCACCCTCTTTCGGACCGGTAATACCACAACCGAAGTACTTAGATGAGGACAAACTTAACGCTCTGTCGTTTCATATTGCCCAATAAGTCTTCGGCATAAACAAACAAAAACAAAAAGGGGTGTGATGAATGTCTAACATTTTGTCTTTTTGCTTTGTCTGAGCTTAGGACTTGATGAAAAAATAAGATCTGTTCCTTAACATAAAACGACTAATCGAGAGTGTTTTACATACTTCCCTACATAGCGGAATATTGCGATAGTATGAAGTACATGGTGTTGTTCAACTTTGGCCTCCCAGAATTTATCCCTCTGCAGCAAAGTAATTGTCTCGATAAAGCCGTCTACGAATGAAGTCAATCGATGCCAATTAAGACGTGTGGCCACACAACAAACTCTATACAGCACTACAGTACATGGCAACACGGAAAGGTGAATCCACTTTGGTATTAGACATTACATAGCATGAATTTGCAAAAACCTTAGACTCAAAATTAAGCTGGCATGTGGGTCTGAGGTAACCCAGCATTTCCTCGGTGTTTTTAGATTTTATTACATTTACGGTTATGGTGGATTCAGATTATTACATTTGCGATAAAAATTAATTGCAATGATGGTGGGTCAGTTATTACGGTTATGGTTAAAAGTTATTGCATTTATCGTCTTTAGTATAATTTATCATTGTCACTACATTTACTTTAATATTGTTATAACATTCATGGGTTATACGGGGTGCATTGAACTTTAACGAAGAATAATTGAGCGATAGATGGAGCGACGGTCGTCTTTACCTAGGGTTACATTAAAGGCAAAAACTAAAACAACAAACAAACAAAAACGACATATGTTGACCAGTACGTGTTGTTGAGTTATACAATCAATAGTGAACCCTGCATTCAGTAATTAGGCAAAATCAAGCTATAACAATACTCGAACGCCGGTGCCCGAAAAATTGTGGGACAACTCTTTCTCTAATATAGCTGTTAGCACATGTTTTGTCATTCTCAAAACAATGACCATCAAACTCCACATCTGTTCTCTCAGACGGCTCTACAATGTCATCCAGTCAAGGCTTCCACCTCAATCGGCCTTTTTTTACTCTCAGGAGTCTTTCCTAACTGTCTGTTATGTTTTGGACAATCGTGTTTAAAGTTATGGGAATTGTAAGCCACTAAAATCTCAATCATGTTCAACTGCAAGTACGTTCAGTCTCACAATAAATAAGTCAAAACAGTGTGACTTAATCATATGAGACGTAACTTTGCCTACACTTAGTCGAGATGCTGTCTA
>VJOZ01043012.1:12884-26188 GCA_009801055.1 Stichopus horrens | reverse complement strand
ACAATTTGCAAGTAGTTGAACCTCACCAGAACAAAAGAAGACTGAGGTTGAAGTCAATCCCATTTTAACGTACGAATAACGGCATGCAATCTGCAATAATGTATTTATGCTGGATTTTGATACAAATCGAAAACCATTTAAGATAGGGTTTTAAACCAAATGCAGATTTCCCTCTCAAAACCTTCCCGATAGTAGGGCTAATGATATTAGGTATCACCATAGCGGATCCACTCTGCAATCACCACAACATTTTAGGTTAAGTGTGCAAAAGTTGGGGGAGGGATGATTTTAACTGTGTACACCACAATGAATCGGTGCTGTCAAAATAGTCAGAAAACATTCTTCTGTACTCAATTTAGGCATTCTTGCCTACAGGCATGACGACTAATATTCTCCCAGCTAATATGAAATACAGCTCAAGAAAACGTAGGCATTCATTTGATGTCTAATGGATCGCACTGTGTGCTACCTGGCGTGGGATAGAATCGGCATGAGATTGGATACGGATGAGCAAAGGCAATGAGGTTGGTAACAAGATATACCACACTTTTCTTTTATACAAAAAGCAGGATTTATACCAGTGTCAATTCAGGATACTACAACTGGACTTGCATTGAAACACACAGGAAATAAGACACACATCTAATTCATTAATCCACTTCAATTAACACATCCTTCGTTCAGAGAATCTGAAACCACATAATTCGGTGAGTTAGTCAACATCAGCCTTGTAAACAATCCACTAACTGGTCAAGGCTGGTTGTATCAAGGTTGCTTGTAACTAGCTGGAGGAAAACCAATCAAATTGAAGAGGGTGACTTTTGTCGTTTAATTACCTGTGTTCCCTCCGAGAATTACGTAAGTTTCACTACTAAATTCAACTCCTTCAATGATAAGGAGTCTGAAAACAGGGGCAAGCTTTTTTTATGTTCTCCAGTTCACAATTAGATAACAGTTTCTGTGAGTATGTCAACTTACCTTGACAGGATTTTCAAGTTATGTGTTTGAACCGAAATGCTCACAAACAATGCTTGTCTATCTTTTCCTTCTTATTGTACTTTTCCCTATCAACATGTAGGCACTGTCAATTTCATTACACAACAGCTTACTCACCCATTCACCACCCTCCCCCCTCATCCCCTGATCTACTTTATCAAGTAACCCCCACCTCTACATACACACGAACACGCAGAGGCCCCTCGGTGATTGATCAGACAGGGTCCTTGTGTGCCAACCATGATGAGTAACATCCACCTCACATTTGATTAAACTTCAGATGACATTTGGAAGTCGCAATATCTAATTATGTCACTGCAAATGCGTATGGCAGCTCTTCATTCAAGCATCCAGGTCACCTTTAATGACATTTTAGACCACCATTTTGGTCCCAGCACCCTCCATATACAGTGAGGCCATTCCTTCCACCCAATGAAAGACAAACACACTGCATCACTGTCCTTTGGCTGACATGTTCCTTTCATGGATAGCTTGTGCTCACACCTTACGATACAATGTTCGTCGTCATCGAGCTTCAGTAACCTTCATGAACTTAATCCTTTTCAATGTCAGAGAGAATTCAGAAGGCATTTAGAAGGCTAGATAAAACAGTAACTCCTAGTGAAAGTAACTCCTAGCTTGCAGAGCTTTCAATTTGTCACATATTTCCGTTGGTCAGCCTTTCAGTTTTTATCAACCATCTCAATTACACAGATCATTTCCTTCTTTTCAAGAATTCACAATTTTTGCACAGATCATGCATGATCTTGAATACAAATTGACAGAATATTTGAGCGTACCTCAACAGTGACGATATCGCACGACCAGAGAGGACAAACCCTCAAATCAAGACGCTAATTCGGTCTCCCTTGCTTACTGTCTGAACTTCGGTGTCGTGCATGCATGACGTCGAATTTAGAGATATGGGGAGATAGGTTTTGTCTCGTGTTGTGCATCCTATAAAATCAATTTAACTCTGCCACTCTGTGACAGAATATGTACCATGAAAAGAAAGGAGCAAGAGGAGAAGCAGGAGAGAGAGGTCTTGTAAGGTTAATGTGAAGTGCTGAATATAAGGACTGAATAACTGATTAATTGAAAAGAGCATCCCTTTCCTACAAACTCCTCATCACTGCAGCCTTTTATTCTGAGCTTTTGGCCCTAGATGTGAGCCCCCCATGCAAATAGCCCTGATATGTTAGTGTTTCCCTATAAGGCCAGGGCCTTGTTATCGGACACTTGGTCCCTTGACAGCCGACTCTAATGTTTCACACAATTTGGCATGTATGCCACTTCACACTGTATCACTTCTCAGAGGCCAGATCACTAATTTGAAATGAATTTGTGGGGCACTGGCTACAGTGGTCCTAGGCTATGCATCAATGTTTTTCACGATAAATGTTCAATTACCCACCCCACTTTTTCCCATTCAGCAAGCCTTGCAACACTTTTTATTGACTTAATGTTTTGGTGGGCCGGATTGAATTGTCTGGTGGGCCGTGCTTACCCCGCGGTTTCCCATCTGGGAACCCCGGGTATAGACGATAGCCAGTCATTGGGGATGATCCCATTGATTCTCTCATATTTCCACTTTTGGAATTCACAAAACAGACATGCATATAACTTACAGAGGTCACAAACAATTTGAAACTGACCTGTTAGTTCATAAGCATCTAGGGCATTAAAATTCCTTCGGCAAGGTGATGGAATCACATTTACGAGAGTCATCTATTAACCTTTCCTGTCTTTCACTACAGAGTGTGTACAGAAAGTTTAAAATTTAAGATGGACAATGAAACAACAAGAGACTCAATCTAAAGGGTTAATGCTGTGGAGATTGCCAATTTCCAGTGACTTAATGAGTTTGGTTGACCCCAGCGAGAATGCCAAACATTTTATCCTGCCGCAGGTAGTTTGGCTTGCGCTCGCAGTGCAAGTGGCGTAATCAGGAGAGCAAAACTGGGACACTTAAAAACGAAAATCCATCCCTTAATAAGAATGTACTGTCACGCAGAAGTTGCTGTTAATTTGCCATTAACTGCAGACTCAAGGTCATCAGTTTAGAAGTGTATACCTGTGTGAGTACAAATGTGATGAAACGTAAAGCAAAGGAGAAGAGCACTGATAATTTATGGGTGAATATTTAGTCCAGAAAAATGGTACAAAAATTTAATTTAGACAAAATATCAAGGCAAAGAAATATCAGTCTGATGATGTCACTAAATGGGGTCATACTCAATGAGACGACTGGGAGAGGGTGAGAAGGGGGGGTGGTGGGAGGTTATTCAGATGGATGTTTCACATTACTACCAATATTACAAAATCCCTGGTGAACAAGTTATGAAGAGATCAAAAAGGAATATGTGTCAGCCACCACTCATTCCTCCTCCAGGGGGTGGGATGAGGGGACATACACATTACCACAACATCAGTCTTAACTGCTGTGTAATTACAAAAAATAATGTTTGTTCACAATAATTTACTGACAAAGATGAAGACTGAAGTGAAAGAAGGGAATCTAATCAAATCTGATAATATGGGGGAAGGAAACTGCAGTATCTTTCCTGAGATTTCTGTCCTCACGGTAAATACAACAGGATCTACGCATTGCCTCTTTCCTTATTTTATTTTTTTTTTCCAGAGTGACAATTTTCATCATTCTTATTTTTATCCACCCAGCACCTGTTTCCTTCAATTTCCAAATAATACCGAAATTCTATCAAATATGTCCAAGTCACTTAGCGATCAGTTAAAGCTGGCAAGAATATCACATCCTTCTGCACACATTGTCAATTAATTATCCCTCTTCTGAGTGAATTTAACATCAGCTTTCACCATATCTATAACAGTAGCTTTCTTTTCTACCATTTGTGAATGTAATCGACAATTATGTTCACAATATTGCCATTTAAAACAAATTTGGAAAAACTGCCTGCAATGTACTCATTTTACCCTGTTCCTTTTGCATTGAACTAGAACATCTAATTTTGCCTGCATGATTGTGGGCTTGTAGGTATGAGGCAGTCCAGTCTATAAATATTCATGAAGAATTATCTGCCAGATTCTGTTTGTTTTTTAATTTTTTTGTCTTATGTTGATTCTGCTTAAAATCTCTTGAGAGGATTCTGATCTTCCTCGCCACTGAAAGAGACCCAATTACCATAGGAGCAAAGGTTCTTCAATGTCAGCGGAGAAGAAACGGAATGTCAGTAGGATCATGTATCTCCGATTACTTCTGCTCTTTGCATCACAACTAGACAAACACCTTGACCAGGACAGACAGATAACGAGAGTGCAGCAGTGGCCAATGGGGGTCTGCTTCAACTATGAGATTTGGTGATATCATCTCTCCAAAAATTTCAGCAGTCCAAAAATCTTTGATCAAGTGATGGCGTCAGTCTGGCCTCCTCAGTGCATGCATGGCTCTTTCTGTTTCTCTACATCTCTCTCTGCACACTACACACTGGAACAGGCTCTCTGAAATGGTCACCACTTATGGCATGCAATGTCGGTTCGAATGGCACGTAAAAATATACTGACAAAAAAAAAATTATTTTGAAAAAAAAACTTAGCCTCAATCTGAAAGTTCCATCGAAACCAAAAACTTGGCCATCAATTTGTGGGACAATTTGGCACAGGAAAAAAATGGACAAATTTTCACCATTTTGCATCTGAGTCCCTTAAACACAAAAAATCAATTGGTATATGGTGAAAGGCATCATTGACCTTTACCCAGGAAGGTGATCAGAGGAGCATTTGATCTACATAAATTCATAACATCAAATTTATTTGAGGAAGCCTGCGTTAATGCCGGATAATGACGTATCACTCACACCGTATGTACAGAAAGACCCTCACAGAGTGTCAAGGAGCTGTGCAAGGTAATTTTGTGAGTCTGGGGTTATTTTACAACAATATCATGCCTAACTTAGGAGACCAGGAGACCAGAAAAGTTTCCTTGCTGTATAGCACACAATGCAGTAACAGGGACGCACAAGAAACATTTATTTTGTGGAAAGTAACTACCTAAACTGCAAACAAAACAAGCCCCCCCCAAAAAAAGAACAAAACAAAAAAACAAAGCAAGTACAGATGTACATGCTTGTGACACACATTTTCATAGGTTTCAATTAAACTGTAGCCAGTAGGCTAAACACCACAGATGAAAGTCATTTACGACACAGTCCTAAGTTTCCCTTTAACGTAGCTAGGTTTTCTTGAGTGTAGAAACTTACCACACTCGCTTTAAAGGACATCACAAATGGACTAAACTGGCTTGTTTGTTACACATATCAGTATTGGGGAATGGTTGTAGATCAAGACAGTTGCATTTATATTGTTTTTAATTGCTTGGTAAACAAACTTCAATGCTGATCATCAAATGACAGAGATGCACAAAGCCAGTGTGATGTAGTACATACCTCCATGGAGGTTATATATAGCTGAAAGGGCAAGTGGCATCAATTTTAGACAGAAACACTTCAGTTGGCTTCAACTTATTTCTTTTTCAAACTAGTGGAACATGAGCAGCAGCAGCAGAGACATTTACATTTCTTACATTTTTTTTCTTCTCATTTTGGTTACAAAGCTTTTAAAAATATCTAAAGCTTCTTCATACAGTTGAAAGTCAAAACAGGCTTTTTTAACATCCTTTATCGATCACAGTTATTTCTCATAGGTTCAGGCCACATATACTTTTTATTGCAGTGATACAGTAGTGACTAACACGTACCAGGACTTCGTCGGGTTGCCAAATATGTGAACTGGTTGGTACATCAGTTTCCTTACCCACGTGGATTATGAGTATTTAGCTTACCCACTGGGGTAAGGATAATTACTTATAAGGAAACTGCAGTCACCCCAAACAGAATAAGTATGCCCTCTGTGCTAATTAATGAGTCACTCTTTTATAACTGAGTGACGTTTGCTGTTGCCGCATAACACCTTGTTTATGCAGTACTGATATTCAGTAGCATCATGAAAAATATTTTTCGAGAGAAATGAGAAAATTTGGAAGATTTTGGTTTTTCAAATATAAAGCAGAGACGACAGCTTATTCCCTTCGACTGTTCGATGTCTGGATTGAACTAGTGTGCTCTCTTCAACAAAAAAATAAAAACATGACATCATGACATCCTGATTGTGAGATCTAGACCAACTTGATTAATAAGTTTATAGACTTGCAAAAACTAAAAAATAATATCTAAAACACTCACTTTCTGGAATGTCCACTATTACCGAGACAGCTGCCATTGTGGCATTATTTTGATGTTCCAGATATCTGCTATAAACACACTTGAACAAGCCACTATCCTCTTCTTTGGGATTGTCAATGATGATGGTGGACTGGTGGCGTTCCTGAATGCTACACTGTCTGCAGATGAACCCCGATTCTTGGGTGCGGTTGGTGACTGCATGTGGGAACTTCCACTCCAGAGCGAAGCCTCCGTGACATTCCAATCGCAGAATGTCATTGGACGAGAGGGTTACTGAGGACTCGTTGGTGTTCAAGGTAGGTGGTCCCACCCTCATCAGTTCATAGGAACCTGTACCAGAGAAAAGAAAAAAAAAATAAGGCACATCTTAACAAAAAAGCATGGATGGAGACAAAACACCTTGCTTCCAAAACACAACATTAAAGTGAAACACATCAGTATATTTAGCGGTTCAAAATAAGTGCTTCTGTTTTAACCTAAGTTTCCTTGCTGCGACAAAACCGTCAGTTTAAATATTTTACAAGTTTACACCTAGGCACAAAAGTAAAACAATTTGCCGATCACACTTTTCTTCGGCACACCCCTACATATACAGGTATATGTAAGAGCACAAAGGAATATCTATTGCTTGTTTCTTCTAAGTCATGAAGGAAGAGGTATTAAACGATTAGTCTATGTCACTTTCTCTTGACCTCAACAGACTACATAGAACTCATTATAATTTTATTCACTCTCATTAGATGATTTCAAGGTGCGTATCACATATTCCTCCTTTCCATTCCTTGCATCAACCAAAGAGCTGAGAGACTGAATGACATCCAGCAAGCTGAATCAGGACTATCGTTTTAGACAATTAAACAACAAAGTTGTGAGAACATACAAAAGTCAAAAAAATATTTTCCGCATGTAATTACATATCTTTGAAAACTGAGTTAGTTCACATGACCTTGCTCATACAGATATACAAATACACAGTGCATGATCTGCGTTAATTTTCTTCCTTATCGTCTCCCTCGTGAAGTTTGAAATGAGGCAGGCAATCTCTGCAGGAGAGATGTAAGTTAAGCGTGCACCTCATGTCAAGTTGGAAACTGACCATAAGCTAATTCTGTGGGGACCGAGGGATCGAAGGAGGACAGAAGAGGCTGGTAGGCTGTCCTTTTGATAAAGTCAAGGATCTGAAGCATATTCACTACAGAGGTTCGAACTGCTAATGAAAAAGATACTCCAACAATGGCACATTTCCATACATATGAATGAACTTACTTGCTACAATGGATTTGTAAGATGTTACACTGTGGTCTTATTCTTTCTCAAATCTGACTGCTGAATTTACAAGTACATTGTTCACCAACAACATGCTGCAACTTCGATCACAGATTCCGACTACAAGGCATATTTGATTTAATTACTTCCTTTGACTTTCCAACAGACATTTCCAATTCATAGCATGATTTTAAAACAAAAATCAATTTGAGGAACACGAACTCACTTAGAACTGTGATGTTTGCTGCCGTCGAACTTGCGCCGTAAGGCAACACCGCACTGCAGGTGTAGGTACCATTATGGTACAAAGTCGCATTGAGCACTCTAAAGTCACTATGGTAACGCCGCATTCCATCTGGAGAAGAGCCAACATCCTCATCACTGCCATTGATGGAGTAAAGGCCTGGACCCCTTTCTGGACCCTGAGTGAAGAGGTTCAAATTGAGAGTAAAATGCAAAGAGTGATACTGCATAAACTGATGAAGGACTTTCTCTATTTTTGCGCATGCATGTGGTGTTCGTTGATGAAGAAGGCAATTCATGGAAGGAAACGACTGGCAGATGTCTAACTCCTTTATTGCAAGATTCACTATTCTGAAACATACTGAAGACCTTACTGGAGAGCAAAGAAGAACATAAGGAAAAAGGAAAGTACAGTACATTACGGAAAAGACTCTTTGGTACCATGACCAAGCACTGTGACACAAGAGGCCACCAGAAAGAGCAGACAACAAATTATGTAAAATTTGGTATGAGCTATAAAAGGGTAAATATAGAAATTTTTCACGTATTTCAGTGCATCGATGTCACTATTCACCTCTTAACTCTCTACCGGCCTATCATCACCCTCCCACTTCCCTCTCCCCTGCAACTGATATCCTTTTTCTACCATTCATTTACTCCCCTTTCTCCCTTTCGTTTCTTCCAAGAATCAGAAAATTCTTCTGACAAGTAGCATTGTGCTACTGCAGCTCAATAGAGAATTACCTTCGACGAAAATATGACCTTATCAAATGACATTTTATTGTAAATTTAATACATGTGTACCCAAACTGTCATTTTGTTACACACAATAAGGTTTACTTCACATTCCTAAGTGGTTAATGGTGTCCTGTATTCTTCAGGAAAGAAGCATACAAATCCCATCTTCCATTAATCAATTTACAGCCACTTTTCTGATCAAGACTATCATGTGACTGTATGAAAAATGAGATTTATGCTTCTCTCTGTAGCATTTTTCTCTCTTTCTCTCGTTCATTTGGCAGCAAACATTTCTCTTTTCTCCTCTGCTCCTCATTCATCTCTCCCACCCCCCATGCCATGCTGCCCTTTAAAAGCACAAAATCAGGTCATAACCTGTAACATGATAAAGCGTACTTTGCCTGACTTTTAGATGTGCAGCTATATTTGGATACCATGTCTTTAATTTGTTACTGATAGCAACTGTCATCCTTAGATTACAAAGAGAGGCCAGGATATTAAAACCTGACTCACGATTTCCGCTGGGAAATCCCACGTTAGCCTCACTGCCTGATGGGGTTGAGCTTCCACAGAGCAATGCAGGTGGAACCCTTCGTATCCCTCGAGGACCTCGTAGGTATCGGCTGATATCTCTGGCTCCAAGGCTGGTTGGTCACAATCTTAAGTGATTAGATGAAATAAAATATGTCATTAACAAATTAAAATGGCCACATTTAAAAACAAGAGATAAAGTAAGTAACAGCATGATGTTGTGATCAAGTGTTTTCTCTTGATTTTTTTTTTTTTTGTGAGAGAGATCACTTCTGAATGACCTTACCTCAATGTAAAGCTTACTACGTACTGCTTGTGTTTATGCATCCTAATGTTGTTTTTCAAGCAGGCGATGCCACATAAAAATTATTTGTCAGCTACGTGAAAATTTTTGGTCTATTTTATGATTTATTGGATGACTGATCAATGACTGAAGACAGCTCTGACTTTCACAGGTTTGCCTGTCTTAACACAAGGTCTGTTGTGCATGACCAAGTTGTGTACAATTAAAACTGATTAATTGAAACAATTGACACTATGGAGACGAGAGTATTAAAGTGGGAGCTCGCAGGACAACTGAAAGTGTAGGTTTTAGTAGGTTTTAGTTCAAATTTAATTGTTAACTGCAAAATTTAACACCAAGATATCACCTTGTACAGAAGAGGGTAAAAGCGAAAGAAAAAAAAATGGATACCCAAAACCCTTTCACTTCTTGATGTATCATGACAAATTATGAGACTTAATTCTGCCTTCCTTCTCCCTAGTAAGAACACTGTATGAAGTTGTCTTTTATCAGTAAGTATCTTCCTGATACTTGATTTTTTTTCCATTCTAAATATTGTGTGAATCATTTTTTCAGACTCTCAAATGTCAACACCAATGGCATTTGACCTTTGACCAAAAGAACAGGGATGCAGTATGTTTTACCTTCATCACCTTACAAAAAAAAAGTCACTTATCAGTCAAGCCTACACCCACACACTGCACAGGTTTACTGGCATTGCTTTCTGTTGACCCCAAATTGACCGCTGTTCACCTACCACTGCATCACAAACGGTTTGAATATTAAACAGAGACAAGTAACATTAAGTCAATATGGCCAAGGAAAGATTCACATTTTGCGATGTATCTTGCTCATCACCTAAAGCAAAATTCACTCCCACACAAACGCATTTGATCATCAATGCCTCACTTTCTTCCCCCCTTTGGCAACAAATCGAACATGAAGGTTCTTTTCGCCTGCTCATATCTTTTGTAAAGACTTACGTTCCTTCAGCTGTCCATCAAGTCCACAAACTCTTGATCTGCTATGTGCTGATACTGATGACAACAATTGCCAATTACGTAGATGGGGCATGACACTAACTTAATTTTGTTTCTGTTTGAAAGAGCAACTTGGCTGATCGTTTGCTAGGAGCATTCTCAATTGTTGATCTTACGAACCAACAATCACATGATACAAACGTTAAAGTGTCATTAATGTGGAATAACCTATAGATGATAGCCAGGAAATTTGTTCGTTTCACCATTGCAACTAGGTAAGGGAACACACACGTATATGTATTACTGACTGATGACTATGGCTGATGATATCTAGTTTAGGCTGACAATATAGCTTCATCATTGAGGGGTATTTTAATGTATGCAGAGGCTGAAGCTTAATACCTAATTACATAAAAAGTCAGCATTTAGGAGTCTTGGTAATTTCTTAATAAAATGAGACCATTTTATCAAACTTTACAAGTCAATTTTAATCTGTGCAAATACGGTCCAATCACCAGCCATCTCATAAGTACCACACCTCCATTGCACAAAGGCAGATGTGTTGAAAAGTTTTAATACAGCTACTGTATTCCACAGTTGGGCACACATACATACCTCTCGCAATCTGAAAGGACTGCCGTTCTGTGATTGATCCTGAGCCTAATTGTGCCAAACATGAGACTGGACCCGCAAGTTCAGTGTAAGGGTCAACACTGAAGCCTTCAGTCGGATCGTAGTTCCCAATTCCTTGCATGCTGATGGGCAAGTCTTGACCGTCCACCAATGTTACATCGATGTTTGGATTTGTCACCCTGCATGGAACAACTGACGGTTCCAAGCATCGGAACATCAAGTTATTGTTTGTAATTGGGACAAAGAGTGCATCTGTGCAAGGAAAAAAGACAAAACAGCTTCTGCTTGAACAAAAAACTTCAAGAGGAATTCACCATTAATGAATGCACAATATGAAACAAAAATTGAAGCCCGTTTACAAAATCACAGACCATCAAGATTCAAGAAGGATGCATCTGATCTACAATTCCCTGACATGGATATTGAACAAAAACAACACTGCAACAGCTTCAAATCACAAAATCATGCAATTACAGTAACTTGCAAAACATGTACATTTGATTTTAAGCAAAATTGGCTGTATAATTATTAACATCAATAATATAAAACCAGGCACTGGAAAAAAAAAAGTTATGAAGATTGCACAAAACGGTCAATCTGTGTACTAGCAAAGGACAGAACCTTCCTGTGCAGTGGTATGTCATGATCTTCATGAAACCAAACTTTTCATATCTAGAAATCCAAAGGAAAGTGAACAGACTGCTCAAAGGTCAAGCTGACACTTTTTTGACATGTTGTCTAGAATGTGATTCAACTTTATGTCCAAATTTTGAACCCTTAAATTAATAATGTCTACAAATGCCTCCACTTGCAAATCAAAAACTTTTTGGTCACGATGAAATATTAATTTCCATGTTGTACGGAATTCATTCTGCTACTAAATTTAGTGTGCCATGTTCAATGATTTTTTTTTTTTTTAAGATACACACTTAACTGTAGGTATCAATCAGGGAGACAGTTATGTGGCTAGTTTTTCATCAAATATCCCAAAATTAATCTGATTTGACTGTTTACAGGTGATGAACTGAATCTCTCTCCACACAGCTACACTTGTGTCCCACTGCCATGCTAGGAACAGCTTGTAAACTTTAAGACTGTCTCTACCTATATCCCTAACAAAAAGTAAAGTAGTGCCTTTTTCCCAAACTACTACCCAAAGTAGGTAGTTCCTATTCAAGACAATGCTGTTTCTAGCAGAGTAGTGGGGCAAACTATAGTTGCGTGGAGACACTGAGGAGTGATAACTTTGGAAGAGTTGTACAGTTGTATTTGTTTGTTTATTTGGTTTTACAATGAAAAGTGAAATATCACAACCTGTTGCATACTTGTTAGGAACAAGATACAGTACGTCAGTCTAAAGCACATACAGGAATCGCAAGCATCAGATAAATGTTAGATAAACGCTGCCTCTTCTTTTGTTGTCTGCAGTTGGTGACATAATCCCTCCACAATAACCCTTTTCAATAGTTTTGTCCTTTCTCACATGATCATGTTGGAATATTCACTTACATACATGATTTAATGCCATTTATAACATTGAGAAAATTTTAAAGATACCGTTCTAACATTTTAAAGAAACCTTTGCATAAAGAGCCTCTTAATACAGAAACCACTCTACAGGGGTTAAGGCACATCAACTTCTTCAATTCCCATGCAGTAGCTTTTCACTGTTTTCTCATAAAGACATACTATAACTATGTATACAGTATACATCACAATATTTTCAATCTCCAAATCATCCTTTTTGAGATTCAGAAAGTCCAATATCTTCTCCGTTCAGTACGCAGAGGTTATATGCTCTCTGTTTCTCATCATTTCCACCTGATAACAGTGTCTAACGAGACAAGACGTCACACTTTGTTATGAAACATTCAATGAAGACATAAAACAATGACTGAGAATAAAACATACCTGGGGGCATTCTTTCGGATTTCATTTTATGATCGATATACAGCACAGTAAAGTGCTCAGATATTGCCATTACTTACAACAGCAAAACTAGTTGAGAAGACAAGGCAAAAGTGAGAACAGTGTTGGGAACTCATCAAACAGAATGAAACTTTTGCAGCTATTCTTTGAGGCGTAAATTGTAACAAGCCCAAATGAAGCTACGGTAGTGTTGATTATCCTTCTTGCTGCTTCAAAATGAGAAGAGCGAGTGAGAACTGAGTGACCGTGCAGTAAACATCGATGTGTGTGGGAGTAATATTACAGGCACTCATTAATTTTCCAAGGTTCTCATGTACCGTACATTCATTATTAACATTAAAGTTTGGCAAACCTCTTCAGCTTTTAAATCTAAACAGATGCAATTCAAATGAAAACAAACCCAAAATCCAATTTTTGTCCGTTCCAGTAATTTTCTTTTATAATTCTAATTATGCCCCTCCTACTGACTGACACCTGTCCACTGAAATC
>VJOZ01043010.1:0-14676 GCA_009801055.1 Stichopus horrens | reverse complement strand
AGTTTAAATTGTGGTGAAAAGTACCTCAATGTGTAATGTTACTTCTATTTGGTGCTTGTGGGGAATTGATCACCTTTAACTCATTGAAAGTGATCCCTCAAAATGCAGTTCAGACAACGATGACGTTCTGACGGAAAAATACACCTTGGTCATGTGGTCCCAGAAAATAGGGTCTCCCTGGAAATATCCCCCCTCATGTGGGTGTTATATCCCCTTGCGGTAAAAGATCGGGAAGTATTTATCGTGGGGTGTTTTTTGTAATTGTCCAGTAACGGAAGAGGTATGGTCATGCAAACATCCTGGCGATTAACTGAATGACAGCTGTCTACCCCAGGTTTTCTCCATTGACTTTGCCAACACGCCACATAGCTGAATGTTTTTGATGTAATGCGTCACTGATCTCCATCCTATGTATAACTTGAGGTGTTGGTAACTTCTTGTGTTTTGGATGAGGCTCAGATCCAAAATGGTGCTAGTTTGTGAAAATAGTCTGTCAGAAGTAACAGATTTAACTATTTTTGGCACTACTTGAAAATAAGTTTTGTCAGCATGGCTAAACAATCTCCACCTTTTCAATGATCTCCGAGTACGTGCTACATGCCACTCTTAAGTGTGTCGCATGCCACAAATGGCATGCATGCTGCCATTTGAGAAAGCCTGGGCTACACCATGTGCATGGTGGTAGCACATGTCTCTGTGATATGGGATCTCAAATTCATAAAATGGTCTCAATGAATCCATCAAAGTCATGCAAAAGTAAACTTCTTTTTGACTGCCACCTCATCCACTCTCTTCTGCCAATAATCCATGACAGTCTTTTCTGATACCGTAATCAAACTTCACCTCTGAATTGATCCATAGATATGAATACATCATCGAGTAATTTTTTTCAGTATGTCATATCACTAGATAACATCTTAACATTTCATTCAAATGAAACAGTACATCCAGCATTGAGATTTAACGGAGGGCAAAATTTCACAATTAATAATCAAGAACTCGGCAACAGCAGTCTATTATGGACCAAACACACTGCATCACATACCGAAAGGCTTGAACTACTGGAGAAGGTAATGCCACATCTTTGCATTGGTACTTCATCACCTGAATTGCACTCAGACTCTAGCTATTCCAGTTGCAATCTTAGCTAGTTCACATATGGCTACATTAATACTGAAAATGTCTAAAATGTCATCTTTGAGTAAAGTAAGATATCAATCATACCCAAGTCCTTGCATAAGGACCGTGTTTTTTTCAGTCTAACATGCACATATATTCAATAAATGCCAAGTGTAAAACTTTTTTCTTCCCATCGTGGTGATGTTTGAAGGATATAAACAGATGTTGAGATGGATCATCATTGAACCCATCAGTCACAAATCAATTAATATTAGGTTAAAGGTTCCAGACAGTAAATTCAGTTGAAGACACTGTATGTCTCACCCTTAATAACTCCCTAAAATTGTTTCAATGGATCAACTTTTGCAGCAAAAAAATACATGAACAGGCCATGTAATTTCTTCCAAGTATAATGCTTGAGGTAGTCTATTTTTTCAAGCCCAAGAGTGCTTGAATGACTTTTGTGTTATTTACGCCCTTCTACCCTAAATTACACAAAATGAATAGAGCATGTTTTTAGTGTGAGAGGTGGAGTGACTTTGTGACTGCGTGTGTTAAAATACATCATTTAATATATTGGATTGATTGTTATTTAACATCAATCAATTATATCAAGTGGAAATACGAATACCTGATGGGTTGATCTCTTAGCGGTTTTGGTCTCCCTTGACCCGACTCCATCCGTCGTCAAAAGACGATAGTACCCTAACAAGTAACATTCAGCTAACTTCAGTCTACCTTCTAAGGCTTTCAGAGAATTCTTTTTTTCAGGTTGGATACTCTCTGCTGCCAGTAACCATCTCTCAGCGGATGACCAATCTTCCTGACGATAGAACCTGAATAGAAAGAAACGACGACTTGAACCCAAGACAAATGCCAAAAAAGAATATGACCTTAATTTGTAAAGTAAGTAACATAAACTACATGCCATACAACAAATGAACCTCCTGAAGCCTCCTGAATCTGCCCTCCTTCCAACTAGTCTATGTAAATTGGAAAAATATATCTGAACATGTCTATTTTATCCTTTGACCTGGCAGGTGTAAGAAAACATAATTACCCAGTATTCACTCAAACCAGGCAGCGAAACACATCAAATTTAAGAAAGACCAACAAGCATTTCAAACAACATTGGTAAAAAGACCCTGTGAGCCCCACATCTGTGACACAATGACTGTCTGTTTAAACAAGAAATTTGTAAGTATTGCTACTTTCATTATGCAAACTAACGTCAAGGTATACAATTGTAAGTTTAGAAACAGCCGCCTTAAAAGAACTGGGTGTGCCTTTCCCTCATCTCACAAGTTATTTTAAGAAGTCAGGTAACGAACATATTGAAAAGTAAAAAATATGGGACAGAAGACTTGTAGAAAGAATTAAGTCTCACTTCTACTGCTAAATTAAAATATTGAAAAGAAAAAAGAAGCAGCAATGATGTGACAGCCAGCTGAGCACTAAATAGTGATAGTTTCACCACCAGATCGGGAGACCTATCATGGAATACAAAATTCAACTTCCTATGTCGTCCTCACTCTATACATAGTATTTTGCAATGGTACACAGACAGGAAGAGGATGTGGGGGGTTAGTGTTTTGAGGATATTTCTGCTCTGGCATTTTGGGACAACATGCCACAGACACCCTTTTAGAGGTTGCGACTTCATTGCAATCAAAGCTGAAAAAAAAATGCACACACTGTCTCTCATGGATCATTCTCTTCATCAGGATGTTGTAGGATGCTTACCAAAGAGCAAATGATGCAACAAGATAAAACTGAGGTGTGTTGTTGGTGATAAATGCCTGATCGGTTCCTTTATTCTGATAGAATGTCAAACAATGTTCAAAGGTTTCAAGTTGGTGGTCTAAAGTTGGAATATAAAAGAAAAGAGAGGGAATGAGAAAAAGAAAACAATTAGCAGCTGAATAAAACTCAGGTGATCAAAATTTCCCTTATTTGTACCTCCACATTTTCCTTGCACATCTCTTTCAGTGTTAGATCTTGTTTGCATAACCATGAAAGCATAAAATTACCATTAGGGTTTAGTGAAGTACTATCGGTGTAGAGCAATCTATTAATCATTCTTTCATTTGTCCGACGAAAACAGTTAAAGGTATAACAATCACTAGGGATCAATTTTCTTTCATTGTATGACTGTGCAGGCATATATATATTATGGGGCAGTAAAAAACAATTAAGCAAACTAACAAAACTATTAACCACTTCTAAACATCAGTTACCCTCCAACAACCATCACCAATAAAACTCAGCTGGTATTCCCCTGTTCCTTGCATCAGTGCTTGATGTCGATAAGAAAAAAAAAAAAAAATGAAGAGGTAATGAGCTCTTTACAAGGAATAGGGTCTTTCCTTTTCCAATAGAGACTCGTTTGTCATTTTCAGAAATGTTTCACTGCATGCATCCCTAAGACCCCCTTTCTCCCACTACTTCTACCAGGCTTCTTCATCCAAGACCCTCCCTCTTTCTCCTGCTACTTCTAACCAGCTGCTGTCAAGTTTTCTCCTGAGATAATTTGCCAAGTATTGAAACCAAATCTCATGCACTTATGTGATCATTTTTCAGCAACTTACCTGTATCAAGTGCGAGGTCCATACAGTTACAGTAGTACCAACACAATGAAACCACATCCTCTTCTTCCATTGCAGTATATAACAGCTTTTCTAAAACTTCAATACTTGCAGTGGTGCTAAACAGTTTCAAGAAAACAATGACAAAATTTGAATGTGGTTTCATATTTATTTATATGTGTTTAGAACTATCTACAACATGACAAGGCCAAAATACAAAATGATTTTTTCAGTCCTTCATTCTCTATTTATCAGGTCTCAGAAGATGTTGTACGATCAGGGTTTAATTAAAAAGCAGCTGAAAGTAAAGTGGACACCCATTTCTTTTTTCCACAAGACAACTGAAACTATAAATCGTCTTCTAGTTTGATTATTTTTGTCTGTCCTTGTGCTCCCTCAATACTCCAAAATTTGGCTAAACTTCATTATGTTATCCATCACCTTTCTCCTTGTCAGACTTTTATTCTATTTGTTCTTTGCAATCTCTTTATCCACAATCAGTATCTCTACGCATCTCTGTATTGCTTTGGCTTAATTTTCATGCAAAGCATAATTCAGTTTTAGTATCGAATGTATTTCCAATAATGCTCATACATGCACCTACTCATTGCTGTGGATTCTGAAGGTATGCAACATGAAAGAAAAGAAGCTCTCCATCCTTACCGTCCAGCTAATGTCAATGCATGTCCCAAAACAGGAAGAACCTCAAGCGCTAGACTGTTGTCGTGAAGTTTTTCTGCAATTTTGAAGCCACTATAGCCTAAAGACAAAACAAATTGCAAACTGAGAATGAGTACCTCCCTGACTTGATTTGAGCACCCCCTCATTTTTTCCTCTTAGATTAACATCAAAACTTTTGAACGAGATTCTCACTTGATTGTCCTCTGCAGGAGAACCATGAGTAACGTCCAATCAACGTTTGACCTGATCAGTGAGGAGCACACTAAGTATCAGCAGACAGGATCGGAAGCGCTCTGCTAAGTTTACTGATTACAATATTAAATATTAAAACTATTCTGATAAATAGAAATTAGATTTCTACAATTAGGGCATTACTTTTAGACTTAACTAGATCTCTATACAATTTCATGGCTCTGACCATTAAGGCTTTTGACACTTAAACATTTTTTTTTTGTTCCTTCTTTCAACATTTTGTGTACTAACAAAACCTAGCAAATGAGATGAAAAATAAAAAAAAAGCTAGGCAAATATGTGTAACTCTAATCATAATTGTGGTGTGAAAAACTATGCATTCCCAGCAATATCAACGAATTAAGCAATATCATGATAAAATCAACCCTCTTAAAGCCCATTACATGTTCATCCTCTGCTTGATTACATATTACCACCTCAGGGAGAAAAGAAGACACACAACAGCCTTAACATCTAACAAAGTCTTTTGAGGAGGTTCGTGCTCAATGGAGCATTTGCTAACTCTTTCTGCATTGTGGGCAGAATGAATGCCAAAACACTGGAGGGCACAGATTAGGTGATCAAGTTTGACATATCCTGGTTATACTCCACACCGCCTTTGATGTTACGAGGTATTTATGTAGAAATGTTAAAAAGGACAGACACTGCATGATCACGTTGATAATGACCAGTCATCTTGATGACCAGTTACTCACCTGAGTCTATGGCTCCTTGGATGCGCCCTTCCCCAAGCCTCGTTTGCATACTCACGCAATAAAGACGGCCAATTGATACCAAATTGTCAAAGTTAACTTCTGTACTTCTCTGCAAGCATCTGAAACATCAAATAGCATGCATACTGATGTCTCAAACATTGACATACACACATTGGTCTATCCTTAGAGTCAAACAGAGATTCAGACACATGCAGTAATTTCACAAACAGATAGACATACATATATGCAGACATGCATATATGCATATGCATGTGCAGATATACTGACAGACAAACGGATGCATAGACTGTTGGTCACTAAGTCAGTCGATCAGGACAAATTTGTGCAGAGATGATTTTCAATTAACGGTATGAATAAAACTGCAAGACAACAAAGAGCAAGACTAGTCAATCTTTGATTGCAGGCTCAAAGTATAACAGCATTGTGATAGATGTTCCCTAAACAAATCAATGACACACATCATATAGATAACCTTAAGAACATTCACCACTACGTGGAGGTCTTTAATTTACCACTACTTGTGTGTCTTACCTCCTCATTGCGAGCTTCTCATAGAGATGACCAAGAGACCGCCAGCCATAAACTTGACAACATTCCATCATGTTAATGTATGAATTTATCAACTAAGAAAGGGAAAACAAGAACATTGACCAGATATAAAAGTGTTTGTCATATGGATGAAACCATGGATTTCCCACTCGGGTGTTCTAACTTCAATGTAGATAACGCACATGGCTACAGTTAAGTGATTTTAATGTTTATCTCAGGCTGGAGTTACCTTATAAATTGAAAATAGACGACCATATGTATTCCAAAAGTCTCCTATGATGTCATTCATCATCAAGGTTTTCTGCTCTGTGATGTAATTTCATGTCTATATATCTAAGGTGTATTCATGTGGTTTTTGTAAAACTTTACGTGCAATCAGCGATGCATGAACAGGGGATTACCTCCTCAAGGTCACTGCATGCCCTCTCTGCCCTGTTGACCTGCTGCAAGGCTGCAGTTAGAGCACCGATTGACCAATTCTGGGAGTTGTGCAAATGCCAGATGTGTGACAGACATCGTGCTTGTTCTAGCAGGCGAATCTCCTTACTTGTACTGATTAGATAAGAAAAAACAAGAGGAACCTAAGGAAACAAATGCTTCTTACTCTTCCAAGAGTGCAAGAAATATCTACACCACATCCCACAGTCAATCCTGACAATCGCTTGCATGTGGCCATCCCACGTCTGGAAAATCTGTGGAAAACTGCTATAGAAGATGGCATCACTTTTATGGACGTTCATGCATACTTTTCTCTATTCACTGCTCCATTTCTTTGCAAATAACCTGCCATACATTTTGAGTTCATAAAACTGAGTCCCAGACTTGGTTAAGTTTAAGGAAAACATGTTGCCCTGTTACCTTGGTTACCTCGGCACGAGAAACCATTGTTGCTAAGTTACAACAAAGACTTAACACTTAGGTGAAGCTTGAAATCTTTAGCCTGTATAATATGGATGTCACTGTTTCTATGACAACCTGCTATCTTGAAATGAGAGCGAAAGGCTGTCTTATCTCTAGGAGAAGGAATCTGTACATTAATGTGGATTTCAACTTACACAGAGTATGAAAGTCCATCAATTACATCCACTTACAAGTTTTGGCTGTTTCCCTGGCTCCAAATGGTGCGATGTGTCAGTTGCACAAGAGCTTCCTTGATTGTTTTCAGATATATTCCTATGTTTGAAGATGGCTGCTTGTTCTTTAGAATCTTCAAAGCATTAAGGAAGTGTGGTAAGGACTCTTCCATTTGACCCATTTGAAAATATGACTGAAAAAACGATCAGAAAATGTCATTAAAGAAAGTAGAGACACCAATAAACCTACAAATATGCCATTGAATATTTCAAATAATGCACTGCTAGACCTGCAATGGGACTAGGAGAGTAAAAAAAGAGGAGTGTCTGTTGAAAAATCTGCAGAGCCATTAAATGTGTTATGTTTCTTTACATACTGTATCATGGCTAATTTTTAATTGTGTTCTACATATTATTTGAGGGACGTACAAAATGGGTTGCTTAAAGGACAAGAGGAAACATTCAAGATGAGCAAAAACTGACATTTATCACCTGGTGCAACTCTCATGAGCAAGTGCGATGAGTAAGTGTCTATACAAGTAAATCATGATTTTTCAAATCTATTGAAAAATATATTTAATGTATGAAAATATATCAAAACGCTATTCATGCCCTTTTTTACATTGATATTGCGCTATACTCCATTGTTACTTAAGGATTTTTTTCTCTGTCCACAGATGTCTACAACGGTGGACGACAGTGGATGATGTTTGGAGATTGTGATCGCGTATTAGAAAATCAGAAAGTGGACTGTGAAGAGAATATGAAAATAATATCTGAAAAAACAAGCCACTTGTTGACAACACAAAAGGCAAAAAAAAAAGAAAAAAGAATGTTTGAATATTTGAAGATACAATAGAGAACAACGATCAATGTCTCACCTGCCCGATCATACTTGCTATTTTCCCTCTATCCTCCGTTGCTATGGTAATGTGTTCATCAGGATCATCAGGAAGGGGCCTTTGACCATCATCTAGTTGTTCAATGATTTGGCTGGCCTCACGTAAGAATGTAAGAGCCTGTTTATAGTCCAGGTATAAAGAGATATCAACTAATTCTTGTTGCGGAATGGATGCAAATGTTTATTACCCTCATCACCCCTACGTGGCTTGGATGAAATATTGTGGTCATGCACTGACAGGCGAAGTTGGGCACTACACACTACACTGCACACCCAAGGAATAACGATTGCTACCAAAACACTTTGAGCTGATTTGTAGCAACACCACAGTAATACCTTTGGTAAAGTGACCTGTTATGACAGTTTCTCAAGTCTTTTTGGGCTATGCTACTGTAGTGTTACAGGGTCTTTCCAATGATTTCAAGGCAATTTTGAACAAAGGGGAAGAAGTTTTCATGTCTTTTTAGACTAACATACTGTCATAGTGTCGCCATTTCCTTTAATGGAATTTTGGAGGAACAGAGTAATGACAATTTTGAAGTAAAGGGGAAGAACTAGCAGAGGGGAAGAGACCCCCTTGGATGTCTTATTGTCCCTTTCTTTGCTATAGTGATTTGTCAAAATTGTCATGGACCCAAAGTCAGTGCCAACGTCGCCCATATTCCTGCAGTGCACTCTGCAGCACCCACCTAGATGAGGCTTGTCAATGGCCCATGGGGATGGTATATACAGTAGGGATCGTTTTTAGAACTACTGGTATGGAGTAATCTGACAAATGTAATTTACATGGTATTAAGTATACCACTATCAATACTGTACACTATAGATGAATGGGAATCAGGTGGCTGTGGTGAATTACCTGCATATTGTTTCCCATAGCAATGGCAGCGCCACCAGCTTCAACTAAAAAGTGTATCGTTTTAGTGGTGTTGCCAGAAGCCCTCCAGTGTCGAACAAGCTGGGGGAAAATTGTGTTCAACACCTCTAAGCATCTGCATTCTCGAAAATCCAATTCGTCAAAGTTCAATCCCTCTTGAGCCAACGAATTGTCCGTTGTGCTATCCTCAAAACTGTAATGAAGACACAGAGCTAAATGTCACTGTACCTTTAATGTTAACTTTAATGCACTGTGATCACACTAATCAAGTTTGATTTTGAACAAGCTCAATGGCTATTTCAGTTTTAATGTGAACATGGTTGTGACTGGTTTAGTGTAATTTGCCCATAGCAACATTGTTACCTGTTTCAGACATGTATGAATAAAAGAGAAAGGTAATATCTTGATTTCCGTTATAGTTTTAATGTTGCTATTCCACATAATTGCACTCATGAAAGTTCGCACGTTTTGACCACATACCTGATAATACTCAATGTGCTCTCTGCAGAACTCTTCCGAAAGTTTATGAAACTTTTCCTCTTCTCATCCATGGCGTCGCTGACACCGAGCAACTCCTCATCTCTCCTTTCTCTTCCTCCTCCTTCTTCGTCCTCCTTGGAGTTCTCGTCATCAGAGTCATAATCGTGATCTGCAGCTTTTGCAAGTGGTGATCCAGTTGTCAGACGTCTGTCTTTAATTTTGTTTCGTATGTTCAACAGGACGCTGCTACCGCCTTTAAGTATGACATACAGGAAATGATGCATACAGGGAACAATTAAAACGGTAACATTTAATTTTGAAGGTAGAAACTCAGCAGGGAGGACATGAAGGCTGTATTAATTTGGTCGATATTTGAAAAGCCTCCATTCCGAGACCATTTGTGGATTCTTCATCGTGTGGATTCTTCATCCTGAATCCAAGAATTAGATATTGTTTGTAACTGCAAACGTATAACATGTAAACGTCTTCACAGGTGCAGGACTTAACATTTGATGCCTAAATAATACATCTTTAAGAGCTTGTTTTTCAAAATACTGCAGGACTCACTCATACAGTATTAAAAATACATTTTCAAATTATTCAAATGACTGCATTTCCTTTGCATTCTTTCCAATAAATGCAAGAGCAAGAAATTTATGTCTAGACCATACTTTGTCTAGACTTTCTTGTTTTCATTGATCAATGAAAAAAATAGAAAGGGCAATTTTGCTTTCATCACATTTATACTAATTTACTTGTTTACATAAATTAATACAGCCTTCACGTCCTCGCTGGTACCTGTTTCTACCATCCAAAGTAAATCTTAATTGTCAAATAGTAACTGCATTCTACAGCAATGGAAGATTTTAATGCTCAATCATTAAACAAGTTGCAGAGGAGGAGCACTGAAATAAGTAGGAAATGAAACACACCGATTGTCATGGCTGAGGAGTTGGAGGGCACGTCGAACTTGACTCCACCTTTCTTTTTGGTAGTTTCTGTGATAGATGAGAGAGGTTTAGTACTGATTCACAATTTCTTTTACTCTAATAGCATAGTCATCATATAATACATTTCTCAACCTATGATTTTGGACAGTACTTAAATTCAAACTATGCAGTGTTGTCTGAAGCTCAGGACTGAAGCCTGCTTCAAATGTTTCACAGGTGCCTATTGAAAGTTCAAACAAAATCATTGCTGTAGCCACATGGATAAAGGTGGTGGCAGTTAAAGCAATGAAGCTTACCAACCACTGAAGCCTAGGTCTGGGGTTTGATCCCAGGCTGGGTCACTGCAAGATGGGATTTTCATTCGAGAGTTACCTAAGGTTGTCCCATCTGAACTGATCTTGTGAAAAATACCAAATTTGATCTAAATTTTAACGTGAACTTGTAAGGTATAAGTCACAGACTTGCTTCACACTTATGCGGTCACAGAGCATCCTAAAACAATTCCCCTTGAAGGCTTGAACTCAAATCAAAGAAAATAAAGAAAACATTGCTCACTCTGGAGCTCCCCCTCACCTTCAGCCTCATGCATTATCTCTTCTTTGGATTGGAGTAACAACTTATCACAACCAGAACATTCCTCTCAAACAGCATCAGCATGCCTCAGGCTAACTTGCGATGACATACAAAGCCTATCCCCGCCCCTGTATAAAAAATTGAACATTGTGTTCTTCAATACCACATAAACTATAGACTTAGACATTCTTGCCCCCTCTCAGGTTCTGGTTTTTGTTGGTGCCAATTGCCAATAATGAAGTCGAGTCAAACTTTTGGAGGTTACCTCAATTATCCCACCTCAGTGCTTTACCTGGTACGACTAAAGTATGTTGCTTTTGTTCCGGTTCATCTTTCCTTTGTGACGTATGGTTAAAGTTAATCTTTTTTGCTGTAGATGGTCTTTTGCTTGTGGATGACGTCTTGGCACTTTTAGCACGAGCAGTCTGTTGAAATAGCGACGGATTGACTGAACGTTTGGTGCGAAGGCTGCCTGGAGCTTGATGCTGGGGTAGTGAAAACAAATTGTCATATGTGCATCTCATGGAACTCACAATGAAAAAAAAATAAAGTCGTCACATTAGTAAATAAAAATCCCCTGAAATTCCTTTCAATGTACAATAAAATCACCAAGTTGGTCTGAAATTTTTAAACACGGCTGGTACTCCCTACTAACTTTGCAGAGCAACTTCATGCCAATTTTAAAGATTGGTGATGCCACAGAACTAAAATGTTAGCCATTTCTTTAAAAGTTTGTTTCATTTCCCAATCAGTTTCAAACCTTTTGTTCCTGTGACCAAAAAAGTTCACCTCTGACGGATAAACAGTTGCAACTAACCTGACGTTCACCGTGTGAAGGAATGAACTGCCCACTTCCACAAGCAGTGCACTTATGGGCGTGTTCTTCGAGGTATCCAGCAGATCTTCGGTGGAGTTTTCTCTTTTGGTCGGCAAGCAGGAGACCACTCGCTGTCTCCTGAAGCAGAGTTGAAGTGAATTTCAAATTCCTGCAGCAGAGAACATCAAGAAGAAATGTTTTTTTGGTTTACAGGAAGTATTTTTAATTACTACTGGAGTCAGGTAGGAGAGAGTTACTCTGTGGAAAGTTGATTTTAGCAGAAGGATAACTTCATGGAATTTCACTTTACTGGGCTGTAAACATTTGTCGGCTCATAAAACTTATACTAGAAAAATACTACACCTTTCATATATCTCTCAGTTAAACTTTACTAGTTAAACATACACTATGTTTTACTTTTATGGGGGAGGGGGGGATTGACTCATTACTACAGCAATGTGACAGTAAGAAAAAAAGAAAAGAAAAATATGAATTATCAGAACAGTTCTAGTTTCAATGTATTACTTTAGAGATTCCAGAATTTGCATATAGACCAGTTGAAATAAAGCTGTATAAAACTGCAACATTCAGGCTATCCATCAATGCTCTACTTTAGTGTCTTAAGACATCAGCTCAGTATTTCCTTCTCTCTGTTGTCTACTTAAAGGGAACGAGCAGTCGTCCCTGCTCCCCTTTAAAAAATCATCAAAATATTGCAATTCTCCTCTCATTTCTCTTAGATATTACCCGATGTTGCTGAATTTCAGTAATGGATAAACAAGATATTACGTTGCAAAATTACGCAATTTAACAACAAAAATGATACCACATAATGAACAAGAGCCATTCATGAATTAACATAGTGAGTACACTAATTAAGTTTGGGGTGACTGAAATCTTATGATATAGGCCTATACATGCACACACACCACTGTCTTACTGTTTTAAGTTCAGGTCAAAATATTTTTCCTTCTTGACTATGCTGTTCATCTGAGACAAACCTAAAGAGACTTCACTACAGCGAGAGGTGGTTGCAAACTGAAGGGATCGTAATGCACGTATGTTATTCTTACCAACACTTTAAAATTGTCATATAAAATGAATTTAAGTGACTGTTCTCCTCTTGTAATTTCTTTGTATGTATGCTGCTCCATAGTTTTGAATACCAATCATTGTTTGGTCAGAGGGTCATACACACACCTATGACCACATATTCTTCCCTTTTCCTTGACACAACGAAAATTGAAAAATAAATGGATTTTTCTGTTCACTGGGACACTTCCTGACTGCAATTGCAGATCATTTTTACCACATATGGGTTCATTTTCTATACCACACTTCTGTTAAGGCAATATGCTTACACTCGATTTAATAGAAGAAAGTTGAAGAAATGTATGTATGTGTAGTGTGTCCAAACTATAGATTTTCCTTCAAAAGCCCCTCATTGAAAGTAGGCCGATTGTCCCCCTTTAATCTACCCGGTATTTTCTGAACTCTCTTGCAGTCTTTTTTAAAAATTTACACACTTCTCCTTTTTATGTTGACTGTATTGCCATTGGTTCCTTCAGTTTTCTCAGATGGCTTGTGGGTGTCATTCTTTTTTTCCCTGTCACTGGAAGTAATTATTTTGATTGCACTATACAACCAAATGAGGTACTCAGGTACTGTGAGGTATTCAATACTGCTCACAAAATGTCAAGTCCAATTATTTACACTGTTACTTGCACCATTACTAAATGCATTGAGTAGTCCAAAGGTGATTTCTGCTTCCAACCACTTGTAGGGCTTGTGTTCAAGCAGAAAAGAGGAAGGGATCATTATAAGGATAAAGAACTTTTCAAGGACTGATGCAAGATAACAAAAATTCAAGCACTTTCAAGGCCTTGAGCATGACATTTCAGATCACAGTAATTTCAAGCTTTCTTAGGCCCTGCCAGCGTATGAAACCTGTGATTACAGACTAGTAAATTTTGGTGATACGTTTTAACCAAGGAGTCATTACGGATATGATTTAAAAGTGTGACTATGACAAGCCTACAGGGGCTGAGAAAAAATTTGCACTGAAGGAAGCCTAGCATGATGGCCACTGAGCTGATAAGGAGGAAGATAGTTCAACGTTTAAACAGAGCAGCGACTTGTTGCCAGCATCACACTGACAGGTCTCCCTAAACTTTCAGAACATGTTCAATAAATATGTAAAAATTAAAATCAGTACACAGTTAGCATAGAGATTGCCATGCAGTAAGTAAACCTGTGTGGTTGTATTTGCATACCAAATATGACAAAATGAAATGACAAGAAAAAAAAAAGTAAATTCCTGGGCTTGAAGATCAATTATCTCAGGCGGGGGAATAAAAATATGATGGTATGGTGATAAAAATTACAGATTACTAATTACTAATCATATTTGGACACAAGGGATATAACATAGCAAGTGAATGTTCAAAATTAGGTTTGAAGTTGCTACCAACCCCCAAAACTCTTCTCAAATAGTATGACATGCGATGATGGGGTTTGAGAACACATGAATGATTACTCAGCAAACAGTAGCTAGTCATGGAACCCATAGGAAGATAACAGTTTCCATGATTACTGGTGCTTGTAAAATAGGACTTGATCTAAGTTCAATGAAACAACTGTGTAGGCAATGTTGTAAATTGGAAAACGGGGTGGTGATACTCTCACTGGAAAATCAAATTGCAGAAGGCTGCAAAAATTAATTTGGGAACGATCTGATGCGACAGTTGTAGTCGGTAAAACGATCTTGAAGGACTTTTGGTTGGTAAACAATGAAATTGGATGGTACACTAGTAGCTTCGGTGAAAGGTCATGCAACTGTGATTGTGAAAATCAGAGTTTGTCAGCCTGAGCTCCAACTGACATCGTCAAGTGATACATAGATAAATTCTAGTGGGAGGCACCATAAGGCTGTTCGGAAAACCGGTTTTGATTTGAAACCGGTTAAAACCGGTTTTGTTTGATTCTGTGTCTGGAATTTTGAGAAACTGAAATACCTGCTTACTAGGAAAAAAAGCGGTTAGTAAGTGATCGTGATTTTTGTTCTAAATTTTACTTTCATAAGGCATTCCACACTTTTTTAATG
>VJOZ01042924.1:0-10102 GCA_009801055.1 Stichopus horrens | reverse complement strand
TCAATTATGAGTCTCTACCTCAGAACTGGTCCAATAGGGGCATTACTTAAATCATTGTCGACAGATTAGCAATCAAGAATACCAAATAACAATACTACATGCTGTACATTGTCGAAGTAGAAACGAAATTGAATTTACATTGTTGTAGTTATTCATCGTACATTTTTCATTTACTTGTCTAATAACATGACAGATGAGCAAACCTAACGCAGCACATATTTTATTTTTTAGATTTTTCTTATCTTTGAAGAAAATTGTCCAATAAAACCAAACGTCATGAGCAGTCTTATTTAGAATGCGGCCATGAAGATCAATACCATCGATCGATTTACAATTTCACTAAACATTATTTTATCCAGACTTTATTGTTCATTGTTTACTACGGTGTTCTCCGTTTTTTTTTTTTTCACTTAATAAAGACCAATTTCTGAGAACCCATTTTTAATATACTATTCCTTCTATACAGCATTTTTGAAAAAAGTGCATCATAGTCATTACTGACTTTGAAACATTTTTCAAAAGTCAAAGTTTTACAATATTTGGACTGATTTTCTATTGCATACATGGGCTCCAATACTTTTGGGTGATGGTTGGAAGGTGAGGAACGATCCACATTTCGGTCGGTGGGGACATAATTTCAAATCCCCCCCCCCCCCNNCACACACACACACACAGGAATACACACACACACACATTTCATAAGATGTTGTGGCTCACCTCTTGAGAGAGCGCACGTTGTAACAAGGGCCGCCTCACGTTTTTTCTGAATGACTCATGTAGGCGCTAAGCTGTTCGTGCGGGAATTCTAACTGACGAATTTGGTGTTCATTCCAACGATCTACGTACCCCAAATGTCCATTTTTTGCGCGCCTCAAACAGAACAATTTAATGGATTTGAGTGGATTAATTTGTCAGTCCTTGTTGTTTACGTGTCGTTCCTTGTGAAGCAACTCGAAATGACATGGAGATCATTGTCCCTGTCGACCCCCCCCCCTCCGCTGCACGTTCTTTGCAAGGTAGTGAGGTTTTGAATGTTTTCGAATGACGTTTCGAATGTGCAATTATCAACTTGTGGAATCTTAAGTTTGTGAGGTACAACTTACACAAACCGTGGCTGATTTTACGCTTACTTTTCTTCACGCGCTAGTGGTTAACAAACAGACCGTGGCACGTTCCCCTCCCCATCCATACACCATCTTTCTCCATCTTTCTCACCAGTGCGTCCATCAGTTACCGTGGCCATCGCGACAAATTTCGCCACCGTAACTAACATAACACGATAACATAACACGATTACACCAAGCCGTCTCTATGATGTCACCAGTAGTAAAGTCGATGCAACCGACAGCAATAACGTTACCATCTGTTAAACGTCATCATGTCAGACAGCTTGAGATTTCTTTTTTTCAGGTATTCTTTAACATCTACGCACTGTCACCTTTACGATTATTTGAACGTAGCTGCATCACTTTCACTGCAAGATGCAACAGTCACTACAGCAGCAACCACTTTTGTCGGAGTAACCACTTTTGCTGAAAACCACTTTTTCAGCAGAGATCACCCACATTTTTTTCAGCAGAGATCACCCGCTTTCGTCTTGTAATGGTGGGTACTTTTTTTTTGTTTATTCTCTTCGCCGAAGTTCTCCGTTTACTGCACTTCGGAGGGTGTCTAGTATTGCCAAGAATCTGTGCCAAGTGAGCCTTGCTGCACTCTAGAAATTGAATATCTATGGTGGGAACCAGGCGATCGGTTCGCTCTCATCGGTTGCTTCAAAGGCCCTGAAATAGAAGTCCGGATGTGCGCCTGCCTGTGGAACAAAGGGAATGAGCCCATGTTAATTGGCAACGGTTGTTAGGGGACGTAAACAGCGATGGTTTTCCCAGACTTCTACGCTCATTTAGAGGCCCGCCGAGAAGTCCCAGGTGCTTATCTGCCCTGGGAAGAAGCTTTCGAGTCGATGTTTACTGGCAACTGTTGCTAGAGGAGGTAAACATTGCCAATTTTCGCGGTCTACCGCCAGGGTATCGCCACGTGACCAAAGGCAGCGGGAAACCGAAGGTATAAAAGGCCTGAGCGCGCTCATAAGCAGTCAGTCAGACAGAGTTAGAGCCCGAGTCGTACGATAAACTTGGACCGTGAAGTCAGAAGAGAACTACTGGCCATGGTGGTTCAACGTTAGCGTCGACAGTTTTCTGGTTTCCGTCTTTCGACTGGATTCGTTGGGAATCATCGGCTACAAGTAATCAATAGGATTTGCTGTGAGATATTCGTTCATTGTTAGCGGCAGCAGTCTACCCATAGGACTTGCTGTAGGTCTTTTGTTTATTGTAAGCGGGCATACTTTATTGGATTGGTTTCCAGGGTGGCCGTTTGTATACTATTGGCGGGCACAGTCTTTCCATAAGAATTGCGGTGGGCCATTTACTTATTGTTAGCGACCACAATACATCCATAGGACTTGCGATCGGCCATTTGCTTATCGTTAGCGACCACAGTACAGCCCTAGAACTTGCGGTCGGCTATTTGTTTATAGTTAGCGACTACACTTCGTCCACTGGACTTGCTCTTGGCCATTTGTTTATCACAAGCGGGCACACTTTATTGGATTAATTTGCAGGGTGACCGTTTGTAAACTGTGAGCGAGTACGGTTCATCGATAGGGGGACTGCGGACGTTGGTATGTCGTAAGCGGCCACATTTGTGTAGTGTTGGCGACACAGTCTATCAGTAGGACAAGACATAGACGCCAGGGCTTATGACGAGGGGGATTGCTGCCCCGGACGCCCCACTATATTGCTAACTAATTATATCATATTGATTCTCATTTGATCGTACATTAATTGATTACAATCACTGCGAATGAGCACACCAATTATATTACAGGAGACATATCTACCCTCTTTGCTTCCTGTTTAGCCTGTGTTGTTTCTGGGCGCACCCTACTCACCCATTTATTTCTCACCTTGCCCGGTCTATCCCCATAGGAACCCACGTCTTAACATTCAGGTCAATTCTTTTGTCGCAGGACATAAACTTTTTTCTTGTCACAGTCATACCTGACACCAGGCTGTTGCTGATGGTGACTTCTGTGATATAAGTGTATGCTATGCGACAATTTTAATTTGCGTGGTAGAAAAATTAAGACATATTTTTTTCTTATGGATGTTGTGTTGAGGGCACTCTTCTCCCACGCTATTGGCTCAGAGCCATCTATAGCCATATTTTGGCCAACTTTCTAACCTGCTTGTATTGGTCGAGAGGGGACAACGCCCACTTTGGACCTAAATTATGTCTAGTCTGTGGTTGATCTTCGTTACAGATTACACACACACGTTATATGTATGGTACGTGATACGGCGACGACCGTGACGACGTTAGCGAACCCTAAAAAAAAAAACGGTAGACTCACATTAATGTGTGCTTTTCACAGATACTTTGTTATGCCGCCTGTTGATGGAGAAAACGGCTCATTCTTTTTTGAAACCGCACATAATGAACTCTATACATTAAATTTTTGAAAGCAAGCTTGAATCGGCAGCATTATCTGACTCATGTCGGTTATTAGAGTTACTGTACTGGAACCTGTTTCATTAAAGCATTTATGTCTATGACTTTAAAGTGGACTGAGTCTGCGATTCTTTATTACAGTAAAATTACATTACAGTTTATATAAAAAGAAAAAAAAATGGGAGAATGATTTATACAAATTATTATTCACGATTATTTTTTTTTAACGTCAGCTATTAAAAGAAGTAATCTCAAATTATAGTGTCGGGATGCATTTAACGTGCTCTGTCAAGAGCTACTTTCTGCAATCTGGGGAGGAGGGGGGCTTTTTGGGCAAAAAATTCTTGGTACGCTTCTCGCCAACCTTTGGAGGCACCCCTCAGAGGGTAATACATGGATTACCCCTCCAATACCCCAATGATAATGTCCCTAGAACCGCATCTGGCTCAGTTTTTACAATGCCAATACATACCTACTGAGTAGCATTTGCCTCTCTTTCAATTCCTTCCTGCAACTTCTCTTTCCATGAAAGGAACTTCAGAGTGTTGGCAGGGTGATGTGAAATGATACCAAGTGTAAAACACGAGACAACATAGTTAAGTGGGAAGAATCTTCGGAATCAATCCAGATTGATAAATCTAACCTGCCTTACATGATACGTCCGTAAGATGTGCTGACCTAGACTACTAAAGCTTAGGCCAATGAGAGTATAGTGACGATGACATAGGCCAGCGAGGTACAAATCTTAGACACGCTTTGTCGTTCATGTTACGACGGTTCGGCTGGCACAGCCTAGGTTTTCATTAGCCCTTGAACAAGTCTGTCCGTCATGTTACACTTCACACCACAGAGTAATGATCTTATGCCATGTAATGTAACGCACAGCACTGTNNATGTAACGCACAGCACTGTTCAAAAGCAGGTTTGCATATGATACTCCAACTGCAAGACGGTTACTCGGTTAATAGAATAGCATATTTATTATCTCTTATTCAGTAAAATCTCTGAAATTGAGGTCTTTCTATCACAGAATACATGGTAAGGTTGTACACAAATACTGTTTATGTTCCAGCACTCTGGACGAAACTGTGTACACATAGTTCGCACAACTGGTACTACCTGGACCTATTTTGCTCCCTTGTATGGTCAAAAAGTGCCAGTTGGCGAAACTTTCTATATACATGGCTCTGTATGGACTTGAGACCTCAGAAATTTAAATGAAAGACTTTTTATGCGGTAACGTCAGCTGCCGTATTCTACTCGAGGTACTCGAAAACTAAAACTTGAGCGGGTGCATTGAACTAAAACTTCTGATACAATCAATTCAACGTGACAGTGCATACGAACAATAGACAAAGATACAGCAACATGAGTAGATGAGAACAGGTAAAGTGATGGAACGACAATGACGAAATAAGTGCCACAATGAAAGAGTAGAACATAATGTAAGGACATGAAAGGACTATGATATTTACAATCCCTTTTCACTAACCTCTTAAAAACCTCCGTGCATGTGCAGCAAGGTATACGCGATGTCTTTCCCAACTCCAGAGTCTCAGATCTAATCTTTGACAAGTGGCTTAGCATTATTCAGACTGTTTAGTGTGGATTCATTATATTCACCGTAACAACGCTGATAGCGGAATGGATTCTTTGGGAGATGGGTGTAGCAAACTTTAGAAATGCATCCTTCTTTACTCTGATTGGGTCGTGAACCTTTCAAGTACATGGACAATGAGAGGCCCCTAAGTTAATGTAAGAAGTCGGGAGGACTTTGTTAATTGGCAACCTCCTGTAGTGCGTTACTGAATTTTCAGACAATATCTAAAAATGGAAAGTGATGTACCCATTTAAATGCCTTCAAAACCATGGGAACGTCTTTTTCTCACCGTACATACCTCTATTTAATGTTCCTTGTGCGCTTATCTAATATTTCCAGTGATCGCAAAAAGGGAAATCAAGAAGTTAAAATATGAAAAGGGTCTGTTTGTGAATGTAGGTTAGGTGTGTAAAAACTACAATGCTCTCCTATCGCCGTTTTTTTTAAGCTATAAAACCCTTTCCCAAATTCCTATGCAAACGCAAAGTGAAGTTGTGATCCGCTCTCTATCGGGAAAGAAGGGCTCAAACTGATTTATCGACTTAGGATTAGCAAGAAACATTTTCACAATTTAATGTTGAAAAAGTAAAGAAACCAGAGTGCATAGAGACAAACTCATCTCTCGAACGTCGAGTTTTTCTAGTCGGCTAGGGTGCATGGTTTAGGATATGATTAAAAGGGGAAAGAGGACACCATCTGGTATTTATGTAAATTAAAAATAAAAAATATCAATAAAAAATAATCTAGGATGATTCCTCTCTCTCTTTCATAAAAGGAAAATTGAGGTGTGTAGAACTAGACATCATACGTTTTTTGTCATCTATGACGAATGTCTCTATACTTCATACCATAAATCTTATGATATTAAGGGGATCAAAAACCTTTACAGATAAGTAAACACTCATTTCACTGCTTCCAGAGCCATTTCACTTCCTACACTCGATCCAAATTTACTTTATCCCTCTACATACTTCCAGAACCATTTGACTCCCCTACATTAGTACCACATCCATTTCATTTACTCCCCTAAATCTCATCCGAAGCCATTCCAAGTCTTCTTTTTTCAGATGTCTTTTAATATCTGCAGTATCTTCAAAACGGTAAATACACTGGAAATATTCATAAGCCCCGCAGATTCAGATATTTTTCATTAAAGAGGTCAATTTTAATTTGTCCATAGGTCTCCATCCCTAAATTAATAAACAAATCAGACAAATTGTGTGTTTGATGTGGCATAGATATTGTTATTTAGCATCATCCTACGCCATACTACGCCAAGAAAAACAATCAAAAGCAGGAATACAAAAATAGAAGTTTTTAGCCATCTTCCTATGCAATTTATTTCTGGTATCATGTTTAAAGGTAAGGAGGTAAAAATACAGTTGTTACTTAGCTAGTTTTGCATAAAGAGCTAATACCAAGACCATCTTGATGACAACCACCACATCCTAATATTGTTCAGACCTTATTGATGACAACCAACCCAAGAGATTATTTCTGAATGACCAGAAGTCCTAATATGGATATCATCATCATGGTAACCAACCCAAGGTAAATTATCCTGATGATGAGAAATCCTAAAATCCCGATCATGAAGATCATCTTGCAGGTAACCAACTCAATTTAGACCATCTTGATCACTTGAAAACTTGGTACGGAGGCAAGAGTGACAACATCCAACCCAATTAAGGGAGACCATCTTGATGAGAAATCATCCCATCTGCACCCAGCCCATCCTCTCATTATTATTTGTAAACACAGTCACGGAGTTCTTTCTAATCTGTACTGATTAACTTATCTGGAAGATGTCTTTACTTTAATTTAAAGTTAAGACTTTCATAGTTTTGAGGAAATCAAATTCAAAGTACAAACCTGCAGCAGTCGAAGATTTGTATCTTCAGCACACTTCATATTCTCCATCATCATGTTCCCTTCTCTTTTTAGTTGCTGTAAAAGCGAACATCTGCATACATGTACAGAGGAATATCTGGCATTAAGATTTAAATCTGAAAGAATATATATGTATATTAAAAATTAGACTGTCAACGTTTTCTGCGTTTTGATTGAAGAAATACGAAATTGATAATAAAAAAAGAACAAAACAACTACTTTTTACATTTAGGTTTAGGTGACGTCATTCGTTTATCTTTTTCTCATCTATTATTTAATAAGACTTGCTTTGACTTGTAACCTACATATTGTTTGTCACGTTTACAATCTATTTTCCCTTTATTTTCCATAGTCACAGAGAGAATTTTTTGTAAACATCACAAGTTTACTTCTTT
This sequence comes from Stichopus horrens, assembly GCA_009801055.1. Lineage (NCBI taxonomy): Eukaryota > Metazoa > Echinodermata > Holothuroidea > Aspidochirotida > Stichopodidae > Stichopus > Stichopus horrens. The sequence goes on along the minus strand of VJOZ01042924.1, from coordinate 2,707 downwards.
TGTAATATACCGGTTGAATTTCTCTTTTTATGTTTAGTTTGCCTTAGATTAAGACCTTTATTAAAATAGTATGGAAAATAAATCATCGCATGTGCAACAAACACTAAGTTTCTCTGGTCCACCTACGAGCTGATCTATCACTCAATCTGTCAATCGATTAACTAATCAATTCATTGGTCATTGACATTCAGCAAGCCAAATTCAACTAATTTGTCTCGACTTTTTCATCCCAATTTTTCCTGGGTTTGCACTAGCCTTTATGATTCACTTTGTCATATCATGGTGCACTATTCATTTCGTTTTTCGTAAATGGTCATCATTTCCGTTCAAACATTTAGCAGGGCCCACTTCCGCGCTGGAGGGGATAGTTAGTGTCATTCTAGGTGTCGTGTTGATAATAACAGCAACGAAAGAAACAAAATCAAAACGTATAGACATGTTGAGCGCATGCCATATAAATGTATTGAACACACACATACACATAATTATATGTAATTCGGGTAGCCAGTTGCCTGGCGATAGCGTAAGCGTGAAACACGGTGTTGTAGACCAATGTATTAGTGTTTAGAATAATTGATATACATGCTCTATCACAAGAGCATAGTGAAATTAGGAACTTTACAGGCCTTTTTTTTTAACATATGTGCGTGTTTGTGTGTGGGTGTTCATTTATATTCATTAATATTGCATTCATAATGTACAACCTATGTATGTATACGCCTATCGTGTGCCATAATTCCTGAATTCGGCATTTGTCAGTTCCTTTCTCTCCGATTGTGTAAAATTGTTCCTGCGTAGGAGAAATCTGCCAATCTGAGCTTACTTTTCTTCAGTTTCAATTCCTTTAGTTGGTCTATATATACACTTGACGCTTGTAATGACGCTGATTAATTTAAACTTCCATAAATAAAATTACATCAACTAGCGTCAATAAACATTTGAATGATCTGTTAAAGAATAAGAACTGCTGGCAAACATATATCATTTACTAAATTTTCGTTCCGAAATTGATACTTCCCATGATTTAAGACCACTATAGTACAAATTTGAACAATAGACACAGTGTTGACTGACATGAAAAAGAGGAGATACATGAATACCTGAATGTGGACAAAATGTAGTCATAAGGCTTACAAACATGACCTGCCTCTCCTTCAAGCTTTTCATTCATTATTGACAAGCGCTCTGCAAGAGATCCATTAACCTTATCATCAAAATCTAAAACAATTAAATCAACTTTAATTGCTTCCGACCTTGCAGCGTCTAACCGACGTGACCTATGAGAGCTATCTTCACCCACATGATCTCCCATGCATGTCACGTTAACGATGAGTATGCGTCCCACACAAGATTTGACATTCTTCAAATCGGCTTTAAAATTTCTGACTTACACCAAGGCAATTTATCAAACAGCACACTGTCAGCTAAATCGATTTATTTAAATTACCCCTTTTGATATTTTAAAACAGAAGAGGGGGTGTTTTATACTATCAATCTATATAATGTGGCTGCATAAGAATCATCTAAAATATTTTTCTTTCACCTTAGCGATTCCATTCTATTTAATTTTATATTCTGCACTGTCAGAAAAATGGTTTGACAAAATAATAATAGCTGTAAATTTATTGAGACATCTTGAGATGTTTTAATACATTTTAAACACTTGGAAAAAATAGTAAAAAAACTGTACGAAGTATTGAAAGCTCTAAACTTGATCGGTTTAGGTTGTTGAACTAATAAAGTTCGACACATTTCTTTTCCTCGGAGTAATATATCCTAAGAGGGGGTTCAGAATAAATGGATTTTATTAATCAAACTGTATATCAAGACAACGTTAAAACGAAAGAAAAATTATTTGATGACTGAGATTCTTTAAAAGGTTGCTTCTTCTTTTTGTTTCGTATCCTGGCGAGAGATAGCGTTGATACAAATGCTGAGTGATTTGTCATGTACTCTTAGACCTTTCTCTTGTAGTATACCACAGAGCGAAATGTATGTGTGTGTGTTTATTATTGACATAATTTAAAAAAAAAATTAGAATTGCATAACGATCAAAAGATTTGTCACTCTTTTTGACAAGATTATTTATATTTTAAAAATGGTTGGTTGTCATCAAGATTTTTAACGATTATTTGTTTTTGCAAATTTTCTTTGTTAATTCAGACTATTGGATACAACGATTATTGTGATTACATTAAAAATTGCAGATGGGAAGATAACAAAAGCGGGTGAAATCAGTGTGGAGTCGGGGCTGAAATCAGCGTTTATTTAAAATGTTTTTGTCAGCAGTAGGCCTGTAAGTCTTATCACAGTGCGACATTACACTCATAATATATGAGTGACAGATTCCTAATTAGCGGCAAGCAGTTACTGATAATCTTCTAAAACTATAAAAAAGATGACAACCTTAATCTTTTTGATGCTTTATTCTTGACATTAGTAGTTCTGCTGAAGCAATTCTGTGATTTTATTCAATCTCAAAGCAGTAACGTTCTTTAGTCTTATAAGAGGGCAAGATTTTGTGTTTGTATGATATGAAGACGAGTAGAATTAGAGAAGAATATTATGTGACGTTCATGGGAGAAGAAAATTAGGTGATGTTCATGAGAGAAGAAAATTATGTGATGTTCATGAGAGAAGAATATTATTTAATGTTCATGAGAGAAGAATATTATGTAATGTTCATGAGAGAAGAATATTATGTAAT
>VJOZ01042908.1:0-11086 GCA_009801055.1 Stichopus horrens | reverse complement strand
CAGAAAAACCTTGTGAGAGCACCGGAAATCTGTACAGAGAGCATTGTACATGTACAGTGTTTAAGTAATGGAAGGTCATTCTCTTGTAGCAGTGTGCTGGAATGATGAAATCAGACTGAGTTTGAAGGCATTGCACTATTACTGCCAATACACTCTGTTTACGTAGTTTAAATTCCTGTTCCAGATTCATACTCCTGGAGGTGCAGAGTATACTGTACAGAACAGAAGTACTGCATAACATACTGCACAAAAAAGTACTGTACTTCTGTTATCTCCACTTTCCGCACAGCAGAATTGTAGAGCTACTGTAGATTGATTTTTTGGGTTTTAAATACACTCCTGTAATGCCACAAGTCTTTGGTAAAGCTAAAGTGCAAAGTCTGCAAAGTCTACATCTTGAATAAGCAACCAGGGAAGTTGAATGTTAGCTCTGGAATGCATATATCACATCACTGCACATCTCAGCTCATTTGAGTATCAGCCCATCATTGATTCGTGGAATGCATTACATGCTCTCATTACATATGTGGTACTGTAGAATTCAAGGAGCTGCTTCTATCCTTGATGGCAGCGCAACATCTTCAACCACCGAGAACCACAGTGAGAGAGAAGAATGTTGCTGAATGTAAACTCTTGGGAAAGCTAAATTGACAGCTTTCCTCGGGCAGGTAGGGATCGACTTACGTCAAACTGCGTGTGCACCAGGACGTGTCTACCAGGTCTACATGCAGTGTTAACACTCAATAAACATTCAGTTGTATCGACAGTGGGAATTCCCCCTCTTGCTTTTCATCCTTGTAAGCTGTTTGAATGATTCTTGTATTCAGACTTGTAATGAAATATCAGTGTATGCTTTTGGATCGTACTTACTTTGTTGTGGCCTCTAATTTAAGCTGTAGTTCATGGTGTTAAGACAATAAAACGGAGGCCTGCTCGTGCACCTTTTGTCTGTTGTCCCTTTTGTTTTGAACATAAATTTGTACTGCATTGCATGCATATGTTTTGTGAAGGTTTGAAGTGTTATAGTCATAGCAAAGTAACTTTTGCGTGAGTGAGACAGTCACGTGTATGTTTCCTCTTGCTCACTCTGATGGATTTACAGTTTTGACGCCGCTGAAAGTGCAGCTGAAAACACCTGTAACCCACCCCCTCTATACCCTGGCTCACTCTCGTTTGCCCTTTGCTTGAGTCTTTCCTATGTCTTTTGTGATTGTGTGAGCAATCGGTAAATATTGTCAGTCATTCATGAATTCCAACCGCAGCACAGTTGCGGAGAGATAAATCCATGCAGCCTGTTAAAACTCTCCTTTCCAGTGATTGTTGTATTACATTCAGTACTTTTATTTATTTTTTTTTACTAATCACAACTGATGAACTGCCCGAGTAATCGGTCTGACATGGCCAACACATGATTAATTATCAAAATAGGTGTTAACATGAATATATCTAACAAAAAATGTTGAACTCAACTCTGTTGAAGAAAAGAATCAAATGTTGAACTCTGTTGAAGAAAAATCAAATAATCAAAACAGCCTGTGTCAGATCCTTTCTCCTTTGTTGACATTGTCGAACACCATTATTACAAAGTTGCACAAAAAGTAGGTACACTAAAACGTATTAGGACCATTGGTCATTGATACATACAGCACTGTAGAAACACTGGCATGCTTTTGTTCAGGTATACCCGTATCCCTTTAGAGACTCAGAAACCCACACATTAGAGCAATACCTACTGTAGGAACAGTTAAATCTGTGACAAGTAGTCCTGTCTCCATTGTATGTAACAGTGCTAGCTCTCTATTGTGTGTATTGTGTACACTGACTTTAATTAGGACTTGCATAGAGGAGCCTCCTTGCATTCATTGACCAATCCTAATCTCTACTGTACAGCTCATTCTTGCTGTTTTGTTTTTTTTTAAGTAGGATGTGCTGTTGTTTCTGCATTTTCAAAAGTGCACCAAAAATCTAAGTGAACTTGTAGTTGAAAGTTACCATACCGTGATCTATTTGTCCAAGCCTACAGTAATTTCCAAAACAAATTTGTTTGCATGTACGCCTTTCATTGTGGCTGTTAGCGCAGAAGTGCCGCACATTTATCTTAGGTCGTGGTTCCACTAACTTTTTAGTCAAAAAAAAAAATTAATTGCTCTTCTTTGTACTGTAATTATCCCTCTAATAAATGAAATTCCTATTGAAAGAAACATGGTCTGAAAGTTATTTTCCAGTAGAATGGCTTTGAACAAATCACACATGTTGCACATGACCTGCTGTTGATGCGAGCAATTGAGGTATCATTTGTCATGGAGAGTTTCATGAGTATGTTCAATTGCTCAGTGTAATAGAACAGTATCCTACAGTGTAAAAAGCTCTGTCATGTTGTGTGCCGAAGTTGAAGAAGAACGCATAATTCATTCATGGTATGGAACTAGTCACTTGAAAGTTCCAATGTTGGTTCCGCTATTCTGAAAAAGATCAACCCTCCCCCAATAACGTCATACTTGTTCTGTGTAGGAAATTGGCCACCCTGTTACATGGTTGGTTAAAAAAAGGAAATTTACAGAGAGTGTGGATGAAGTTGTTTTGCAATATCTCAGACTTAGCATCTATGAGCTGTAGCAAAATATATGATGATTTTGAAACTGTACTTCTGTATGACATGCATACCTGCACACGCAGTATTGACATACTGTAGGTGCTGACTTTAATTTGCTGTATTAAGTGCTACTGCACAGTAGCTGGCAATGATGCATTTGCTATGTTCATCATGCAGTAGGCTGTGGGCTCAAGTGCTGTTAAAACAATAATACACTGTGTACCATACTAGCATTTGTTCTACCTACTGTGCACTCAGTGCATAACACACGTGCCTGAAATTGGTTGGAAGTAACCGTACTGCAAACAGCATTGCCCCTAATGCACATGTACATAATTTTAGTTTTCACATCAGATTAAATGTGAAAGTACTGCTTTGGAGTTTACAGTATATATATACTACATTGACTAGAATCATACAGTATATCACCATCAGGGGTTCATTCGAGATTCAAGTTGATTGCAATCGGTTTTGTTTTCTTGTATGGGATCTACTTCCCTCGGTGCCAAACTGTTCTGCTGAGAGGGATGTCAGGTAGGGAAAAGAGACCGTCTTATCATATTTGACAAGAATCCAGGCTGAACTTTGAATAGTACAACATATATACATCACAAGGCTCAGCCGTACTGCACAGTAATTCAGAAATCTTATGCAGCGCATTAGGCAGCGAGTTACTGCTTCCAACTCTTGTAAATTTGCAATGCCTGATGGGCAGTATTCTGTGCGGTTTGAAGTCGTTAAAGTGTCAGTCAAGTGGTGACACCAGGTAATTAATAAATTGCCCTCAAGGATGTGACAGAAGAACTTGTATGGTACAGAACAGTAAGTACACTGGAAATTCTTATCAGGTCTAGCAATAGGCCGACAGCGAGTGTACAGGGATGCCGTACTGGGAATGCTGTAGTCAGCCATTTGATGCAACGAAGGGCAAGGCTGAGTTTTTAGTTAAAATGTGATGTATCAGACCAGTGCAGGTAGATGTTGTCTTCATGAATTCCTCTAGTGAGTGGTTTTGGGATTGGATTACATACAGTAGTCACATAAATGTATGTTTTAGATAACTTTTGGTGCGTGTTTCAGTCCGCGTCACTGGAAGTAGATCATTTGTCTCTTGCTGGAAGCTAGTAACAAAAACACATACTGTTACAGTAGTAAATAAATACAGTAAATACCAAATTCATTTTAATGAAAAATGAAAAGTGATGTAGTGAACTCTTGGTCTGGTAGCTTGTTTTTGCATTGTCGCCGAAATCACTTGTTGCAGTGTCTGTCAATGTTAGCATGGATTCTACTTCAAGAGTTACTATGAAGGAAGTGCTTTCCTGTTGCAACACAGAGCTCTCCATGAACACATTGTACATGACTGTGCACTGTTTACTTTGGAGAGTTCTTAAAACTAGTGCAAATAAGTGATTCATTGAATCATGATTTACTGTACTGTATATATCATCCAGTACTGCACAGGGACTCTGCTGGATGGGGGGGTAATTTAATGCTGCCTAGCCATGATTCCACGTTTACGCTTTTCTTGGAGAGAGTTGCAAGTGGGCTTAGAGGGTGAAAGTGTACTTACGTTCTGTATACCGATAGGTCCAACTTGAAGGGTTTTGAAGACCATATTAAGGCCCAAGTTTCAATATTGTGAGAAAGAAAAAGTTACAAGCCAAGGTGACTGAATGTCGATGTAGTTATGGAAATGGAAGGAGGGGGGAGGAGATTTCTCCTTCATATGGAAGCTAATGGTATAAAAATTACATCCAGATTGTGGTTTTCCACTTGCATTGGGGGGGTTACCACAAGAGGTTTTCAAATGTGTGTGTATGGGTAAGTGAGTGAATGTGTTAGTGTACAACAGAGAGTGTGTCAAGAGCTCGTCTTAGACGGTAAGTGTATGACACTCATACTTGGTGGGTAGGTGCCTGGGTATGACATGTAGTGTCTGCTTTACCTGCGACTTGCCAGTGAGTAAAATGTATATTCATGAAAACCTCATATTTTCTTGGACCTGAATTTATTGTACTACCCCAATGGTGTTGCTTTGTTTGCTAAACGATATTTGAAGTGTCAGGATGATCTGGGAGGCTGAACAACGGTTTTCCTTCAAGCAACTAAAGGACAACATCAGATATGGTGTGACTCCTTTTCTTGACATCATAAATTTGCATGCATAGTGAGTTGATAATGTTCATTCATGATGTGAGGGTATAAGACAGGAATTTGCCCATAAATTTGTCCATATTTGATAGAATTTACAACATCTTGAATGATTCACACTGTACATCCAACATTTTAAAATGTCATTTTCATGTCACACAACCTGTAATTTTACAATGTGGTAAATATATCAATTTGATCAGACGATCTGGCGTGGCATGTATTCTGAAAGAGTGACAGTGTCCCACGGTTAAGTTTTTTACGAGACAACAAATTTAACAGAACGAGCAGTCACACATCATGACTTGCTACTTTACTATTTATCAGGAAATTAAATATCATGCATGAAATTTAAATACATGTATTTTTACCATGTACCTGCCCACATGTACAGTGATGTACAGCAGTCATTGTGGAGCAGCTGCAATGCAGTTTATTTTATATTACATCATACAGTTCCTTGAGGTCGTAGTATACAGTTCTTTGAGTAATACCATGAAGTGAGGTTTCCCGCCTTCACCATGTAGCAAACATGTAGCTGTACAGAGATCTCTTAGGTATAACAATATTTAGATTCCTCCTAAAGCATGTGCACATATTTGACTATCAATGGCAGTACAGTGTGACATGACCATGTGCACTGCTTCAATAACACGAGAACATGTACTGCAATGACAATGGCTACAGTTTCTGTATGTTGTCCATGCAAACCAATTTTACACTAGTTAAGTAGAGACAGTTGCACTATAGTACACAATGTATACTGTAGTGCACTATCATGCATTTAATGATGCAAACAGTACTATGCACTAGGCTTTCACACATCATGGTAGTTGAATTTAACTGTTCAAAGGAAAAGACCCAAACACTGGAATAATTGGCAAAGACAGATGGGCAAATTTACATATACCTTGGAGAAAAGTGCACAAAGTTGTACCAAATTTTGAATTTATGCTAGACATTGCCCTAAGGAAAGACAGCCCTGACTGTAAGAGATAGACAGTTGTGATTCAGCCTTATTGTAACAGAAAGACAATCTTAACTGTAACAGAGATAGGAATGGAGGGAAAAATTGATGTGTCACACTGTTTACCTTTTTGTGTGTATTTGAGAGTGTTGCTGGTAATTTGAGTTCTGTATTCTTTGATCGTGAACTTAATAAAGTTTGAAGATTATTTCTATTGTTCCTGAATTTTTATTAAATAAAGAAGAAAAAAGTAATTATTGCGAACACAACAACAGTGAATGACTACAGCGAGGGTCTTCATTCTGCGCATGCATACAACAAAATACTGCCTAAGTGTCGTTTGCATTCTCAGTAGTTACAGTATGTCAAATACAACACTTACTGTACAGTGTGTTTATTGCAAGCTTGTACAAAAATCACCAAAGTTGAAATCAAGAGACTGTGTGTATCAGTGTATTTATCAAATTTAGTGGACAGTTAAAAACTCCTTCTGATGACATCCATATAGTAAAGGAGCATCAGAAAACATTTGTGTCCTAATTGTGACACCGAATGGGCAGTGCCTAGGAATGACTGAATGTCTGTCTGAGATTGAAGTAGATGGTGCAGGAAGTTGACATCCTGTTTTCCAAACCATTCCAGTATTTCTTTATCACCATGGAAACAGTTGTACTGTATGTTACCTCTACGTTCCTAAGTGTTGTACTCCATAGATACATTTGAGAAGCTTCTTGTAGTACAGACATAGAATCTCTTTTAATTTTGATTAAACTTGATATACATCCTCTTGTGATGACTCGCACTCCCTCTTGAAAATGACTGGTGTGGTGTACTGTTATACTTCTAACTTGAAATGTTGCAAAGAGTTTACATTTCATGCCTAACATTCCATGGGCAAAATGTCGACAAGTACGGTAGACTGCCACAAAATACAGTGAGCTGTGAAGTACATGGAATTTACCAGCATGTGTTTGCAGGTATATGACATCATTGTACATGTTTTTCAATATGTATAAATGAGTGCTGCAGTAAAAGCAGCCTTAAAGTAACACCCAACAGTTTATCATTTTCGTACCCAAACATTTGCAAATTCCAAACATTCTTGGATGCTATCATCTTCATGATAAGTATCCTAACCACTGGGCTGCACACTCAGTACTGAAACCCTAGCCTATTTTCCCCACTCACTGACCATATTGTGTTGCAGAAAAAAACTACACAGCATACTGTACAGCTCAAATTTACCTTATTACACTGTGCTGAAAATTTCAGTGTGCCTCAAGTGCCAGTATAGACAAGACACATATATTGCAAATGTCATAGTTCATGAATGTTGCACTCAGAACAGTTTTATTTTGTGAGATAGAGATAATATATATTGTATGAAAATGGTTGGTTATTAGCTGAACAGAAAGTTGTCTGACCTTTCAGTAATTCAGTTTTGAGTTAGTTGAAGGGAATTTGCAGGAATAAATGCAAGTAGCATGTTGAATTTAAAAGCATTCCTCTTCTTTTCTTTCAGCCACTCACTGGACCTAAGAGCCACAACCCCTATTTGGACAGAGAACACTGCCTCTTATGCCGCAGAGAGAGGCCAGACCCTCCTCGAGGCAGCCTTAACTCTAATGTGGGAGATGGAAAGGACAGGGACGAACAACTACTTAATACCCCACCTGTAAGTTTTGCCAGCTTTTATTGACAGGTAGCAGTTATCCCTGTCATTTTGTCTCAATGCTTTTATGAAGGCATTGTGGGCATTACAGCTGTTGCTTAGTTCTAAGTATTCCAGGGGAGGTACAGTATATCGATCAGGTCACATATTTGATAAGAATACAGAATCAAGTCCTAAAATCTCTTAGGTTTAAGGTCTAAAGGAGGTTAATTTACTGTAGGTCATGGATCATTGAAGGTCACATGTTTTGGGCAAACATTAAATTGTGACAATGTCCTACCTTTTGTCCCTCGATGTTTGGCTTGTAGTACATGTAGGCAGTTTGAAAATCTCTCAGGAAAAAGTGGCTGTTCCAACCTCCCCACGGCAATCATTGAATTGAATAGAACAGTAGTTTGTAGTAGTTTGTTTCTCACTGTTCAGTACATGACACATGCCACATGCTACCACCTGACTTTTTAAGGAGACCTGAAATTATATTTTAATTTAAACATTTCTGAGAAGAGAAAATCCTCAAAATATGGCCAATGAAGCAGGTGTTGCATGTTAGCTTAGATATGTTTTGCTATCTGTACATTAATTAGTATTGTCATTGATTAATGGTAGTAATTTGTTATTTGAGGTGCTGTCACTCTCAATGGTTGCTTTACTCCTGGCTTACCTGTCTCTTGTGATTGTAACCCTCTCGATAACTTCGCAACACAAATTTGGTAGCAGAGGGTAAAACTGGTACAGTGAATTGTAACCTTAGAGTGCAGCAGCAGAACAAAATGGGATAATTATATCAAAACCAGTATGCCTCAAAAAGTGCTGTTTTGAAGTTTCTCCATAGTAGTCATCACTTGTTTCTCTTTTGTGGCAGACTTTCCCCACCTCTCTTTTGTCTCCATTTCTTGGAGTTGACTGTAATCTTCAGACTGTTAGGACTACAGTATAATCGTATCATTCACCCACCTTAAGAACTTCCCTCTTATCATTCTCCAACGGTTTCTCTGCGAGCCCATTTCAATTACTCCACTTTCCGCAAGTGCAACAATGTTTAATGCCGATCTGTGATGAATTTAACATGATGAAATCTTGTCTACAAACAGATGCCCCTCTGGCTTTGCCCCGAGTGCAGGCAGAACGTGGAAGAAGAGGAAAGAAATTCAAAGACGACGTTTGATTCTCCTTCCCTGGTAAGTGTCATACTGATCAGGAGGCTGCTGCTGCATGCATACATCGTCTGTTAAAGGGGCACCCAAGCTGTCTCGTGAAACTCCCCAAGTTTTTCCAAACCTGTCAAGTCTCCTACTCTACAGTTACTAATTGACAAGTGGTCAAACTAATGGGATTTCCATGTGTCACATGAACATTACAGAGTTAGTAATTAGTGAATCACATCGTAGACATATACATATCCCTTGCTTATATATATATATACATATCCCTTGCCTAGTTCACAGTACACTTATGAATAACCACATCAGTGAGTTATATAGATTCTGTTTTTTTGTTTTTGTTTTTGTTTTTTTTTTTAAATTAATGACCATGCACTTTTTAGCATAACTGTAGTACTTTTTCATATGCACGTAACCGGTACAAGCTAGAGCGAAAAATTAAAAAAAAAATGAGAGAGACTGTATTCATAACTATTGGATGTGAAACGTGACTTATTATGCTAATTACAAACATTGTCATATGACTGTACCCTCCAAAGTCCTCTGAAATTTATTGATGTCAACTCTTTGTACCTCTTTAAAGGAGAAGTGCTGTGCGGAGTTGTTGAGACCTCACATTTCTGTGCAACCTTCCATTAACTGAAACACAAACGTAGAGTTAGAAACTGAAGTGATAGCCGAAATTGGGACTAGATAATCATATAAGAGAAAATGCAGTGGAAGGTTAAAGTTTCTCTTAAAAAGTTTGTGAGCCACCCTGGAGGTGATTTGGATTTAGAGGTCATGAATGTGACATAAAACCATTTTGTAATATTGACGGTAGTAATCATTGCAAACGTCGAAAGTGGCCAAAATTTCCATCAAAATCCATCAAATATAGACCATGAAGCAAACACATGTCTGTTCTTCAATTACAACGTAATGAACATGGGCCAAAGATGGAAATTTGACAATCACTCAGGGACTCCTATGATATGCCTCGTGTTCTCTTTAGTTAACTTATTTCAAGGGCAATCGAGAAATTTTTACGTCTCAAGGGTTTTATTTGCAAACATAAATTGTCTTAAATTTATGTCATAAATATAATAAAGAATGTGGCCATACTGTAAAGTGAGAGGTCAATTATTTGTGGATGAAATCGCAGAATTACAAAACTGGTTAAGCTGTGAAATTTATCTCTTCTTAGAGTACTCTGTACATGATGTCATAAAGAAAGGTTTTAGCTAAAGGAAGTTTGTCTTGTAATCGGGTAATTTTGCGTATGCCACAAATTCATTGTCCGAATTTTCTGCTTCACAGTTACGGCGAAAGTGAGCAGTGATGCAATTTGGTGGAATATTTTTCTGTTGCTGTTCTCAACAAGTGGCTTTAGCTGTTTTTCAAGAATCAACTTTTGTGTCGTATAGTGTTGATGTTAATCTGTTTGTATTGGAATCATTTCAGAATTCATCTTGCAATAAAAATACCACCTTGAAACAATGCACTATTGTCTCAAGGAAGTTGTTGATGCTGATAACTTATTTAGAATTCCAATCACTGAAGGACAAAATTGGAACCTGTAATCGTTTGAGTGATCATTGTGAATATCAAGCTCACTATGCACATGTTGTAATAGGCACAGTATGTAATTACTGGCTGCATTGTGATGTGGCATCGTTAATAGTACTTAGTTCTGTTTGATGTGAATCAAACTCCGAGTTGTGCCCAGCAAGTCCAAGATGGACGCTACCGTACGTACAGTATTGTATCTATACAGTACGCCCATGTTTGTCATTTTAACTTCACATCACTTCAACTGCTCAGAGATACTTAGTGTGCATCCTTTTAATTTGTTTTTCTGTTTGATGAGTAGATGTTTAATACGTCAATGTTTGAAGGACTCATTGTTAAACATTTGTGTTTCTGAGTGTGTAGTGTAATATTTGTGTACAAATTGTGTGCTTTGTGTGCACATAAAATGTGCAGAAGCACTGGATGCACTGTATCAGAGTTAGCTTTTGATTCAAGAATAACAGAGCAGTTCACATCACCTTGGATAGAATACTCTCATCTCCTGGAATTCTTGCATGCATCCTTTTCGAGGTCCGCTTTATCGTCTTTTTGTCTCCGTTGCTGTTATCTCAGATGAAGCTCTGGGAAATCTTGGTACTTTCATTTTTCTGGATTATTGTGGAGTTCTGAGGATTTTTAAGCTTTCCATACACACAGTACATGACATCAAACATATTTACTTTATTATCTATCTACTAATGGATATAAATTTGAGATAAATGATGACCCCTCATTCACCATCTGCCTTGGTCTGATTTGAACTGCAAATAAATTAATCAGTTCATATGACTGATGTGATGAATGCCAACTGAGTGGTCATGCATGAGAGATAATGTGTATTGGAACACATCTCTCTGTAACTCATGCACGCTTGCTCTTCTGTGACTATATTGCTGTAAATGGATCTTTTCAGTTCTGCCTTGTATTCAGAGTATGTTTTGATGTACAGTACCCCTTCCTAAATCCTATCAGCACTTTGTTCCAGCCAA
>VJOZ01042904.1:0-12771 GCA_009801055.1 Stichopus horrens | reverse complement strand
AGGCCATCTCCTGCGATCTAAGGGATCTTATGTACCCAAAATTTGAGGACTACCAACACCTGGAATAGAGTTTACAGGATACTGTTGTCCTGCTGTTTCATTTCGGTATGCTAGATGTCCGTGTAGCCGTCGATGAAGCATTCTTAGACAAATTATCTGATTTTGACTTTCTAGGTTTGATGCAACAGAGTACATGACTGATAACTTTGATATATGTTTTTCGAAAAAGGCCGTTTCGGAAAGTGTAGATGATCGGGTTCACCATTGAATTCCCAAACGACAGGACCTCCGCAATGGTTTGTATCAGAAACAGCTCTTGTTCTGTTGTGTTGATATACTGCTCAACGATGAATTTAGCTGTGGTCGGCAACCAGCAGATTGCGAAGGCGCCCAATACTATAGCCGTGGTAACAGTCGTTTTCATAATCGACCGCTGTGAAGTAGTATCTTGCTTGTCGTTCTGCGACCTCATCCTCTCCGAGTGCTCCCGTACGTGCTGACGTGCGATACAAAATATACGCAAGTAAGCCAGGCAGAGGATGCACAGAAAAAATGGTATGAATCCGATCGAGATGAGCCGATGGACGCTGACGGTAGCTGCCTCGAAGTTGGTTACACCACACACCCAGAGGGTTGGATTCGGGGACGGGGAGAGGACTGGTAACGCCCCCGCAATAGTCCCCACTATCCAGATGATAACAACCAAGATCTTACATTTCCCCTTTGTCATAATCCTTGGGTATTTCAACGGTCTTGTTACTGCGACGTACCTGTAAAAAAAAGGGGGGGNNNNGGGGGGGGGGGAGATGGAAAGAGAAGAGATATGAATTACAATGTAAATGATACTTGTCGTCTGATGCAATTTGTTTTAATCATTAATTCCCATCCTTCTTTTCTCCGTCCATTTGGAACATTAATGTGTACATGCTAATATAGTTCTTTGTTCTCTGCAAAACAGTCATTTTTTTTTAAATTTTGTTCAACGTCACATTCTTTGTTTTCTCAAAAGAAATATACTATGGTGTTGTATGATATCAATGAAATAAAAAATCATCAGTCCTTTTCAATTATAAATAGTAATAACTCAATTAGAAAAAGTACTAATACTTCACCACACAAGTGTGGATAATGTCTGCGGCCGTTATATAGCACACCTTCACGTCGGGAAAACTACTAACTTAATTTTGATCAAATTTTTTTTTTGTCAAAACGTAAGTTCGATTGGAAAAGTCTTTAAATACTTTTGGACGAAAAACCTCAGATCTCACTGTGACTCGGGTGAAGATTGAACTCTGAACCCCCCGCCTCTACCCACCTACCCGTGAACCTACTGACCCACCCACCTTCGATGTTTCTAACCTTTGTTGCTTCAAGTGCCATGTCACTCTTTTGACTTCAAGGCCCTGCTATACCTCAATTTATTTATTCAACTTATTTGAAAACGACTTTGTCATAACCCTTACACTCTGGAGGTTAATCACCGTTCAACCGATGTGTAGGTGTGCCCCAGGTCTTGGATAAGTTTTAAGTGCAGCATAACAAGAAAGAATGGAATTCGATGCAAGAAACATTATTGACCAAACTAAATTTTACAATTTAAACAGAGTATCGCCGATAAACTGGTAGTAAGATAATACTGTGATTACCAGCACATGTTCTCTAAAAGTGTAACTTAAGTTGTCATCGATAGTCCTTAACACTTTGAGAGGGAGTTAGGTATCACTCGTGTAACTAGTATAATTCATTGTATTAGGTTACGTGTGGATTACGAGGTATGTTTACATAGGAAAAACACCTCCATTCAGTGATGACTTCTCTATCCTTACTAAAAACGGCATATATTGCGGTATACTGTTCATTTTCGTTTACTTGTATTGGTATTATGTACTGCTAGTTCCTGAAAATTATTGCATTGATGACGTTTGCCCTGTCTGGGATATTTGGAAGTTTTCCTTCACATTATAACTTTAGAGAAGATGTTCTGTGGAATAGTTGACATAATATATTAAAGTCAATGCATCTTTTGTTTTATACAAACAATGGTACAATAGAATGGTATTATTCGGTTAAACGACTCACAATGCGCTGCAGGATGTTTTCAGTCATTTTCATTCAGCTAATGCAGATTCAATTCATTCAATACACGCAACAGGCAATCCTTGGTTTCACCGTAAGCACAACCAAAATCAAATTTGCAGTACCGGTGTCCATGCAGCTCTGGAATTCACCGTGACTGCATGCACGAGTTAACTTGAACTTGAACTTTGAAGTTCGTTGGCCATATTCAAAAGAAAATTTAAACAACACCTGCTTGACATATATCAATATATGCTTTCATTTTTAATCTATGATATTATTATGAGGCCTTTGCATTTTCCCTTCATTTTTCTTATTTATTTTGTTTTTCTAAGTTTAGTTTGTTTTGTTTTCTTTCTCTTCTTTCGAGATCTTTGGATGAGGACGGTGGCAGACAATATATAACTGTCTGTAACAGATGATAATTCTAACTTCTCTCTATTTTAGCGGAAACTGGCAAATTATTACTTAACATTAAGTTGCAGGAGAACCCCAAATGTACTTTCCAAGGGAGAAATTTGAAACCACATTGAAATGCCAGTGCATATTTCTGATTTTATTTTGAACGCCTGTAGTAGTTAGTAACATCGAGTATAATACTCAACATCGCTATATAGTTTCCAACTTCGTAACTCTCGGAATTAAGTTTAAAATGTATACGATGTCTGTATAACTTAGTAAATGTTGCCACTGAATCAAAGGCGGTAGGGTCAGCAAACAGCACCGTTGAGTTCTAATCAGTTTCGATGTGGTCGCATCCTTTGGTGGGGAGACGTTCAAGTAGTGCCCATAATCCATTTCACGATAGCTTAAACGAATGGGGATACTATTTAAGCGGAGATCAACCATCGAAAAAGAAAAGATTACACGCAAGGAAAATTCCCTCTAGTATCTATAGATCGTTGGAACTTATCGACTTCTCAGGTTCTGCGGGATCCCTTCCACTCTTGTAGGGTACCGGAAAATTGACTCGTGAGGGCCGTAGACCGCACCCCCTCCTCCTCAACTCTCCAAGTCAAGTCGTCATATGTTCTTACTAGCTATGTTCACTGTCACGATGTCCCTCTTTTCAAGCATCGAAGAAAACTCTTATCAAGTCATCGTCGTAACGAGACTAACAAACATTTCTGAACTTGTTGTCAGTCTTTAGGGGAAAAAATTCAACTCTACTTGAGAAGACTACCTACTGTTTGGAAGACGTACCGACCATAGGACAATCACTCTCGGGAACGTATGGCTCTGAAGTGTATATTGAACGCTTTACGCCTTCCTTTAATTTACTCTAACATTCAGTCAGGGGATTCGGCAAGATCTGATAATGACAGAAGGAAGGGGGGAGGGGAGATGTTGTCATAATTCTATGCTAGTACACAATAATTAAAGCAGAGCACTACCACCTGTTGACGGAGAGCGTATAGGCTAAGGAGAATTTTGGAAGAAAAGACCCAGATCACGGGCGATCGCATCTCCAAGTCTATTTCCCTGTTTAATTACTAATCTCATGGGCCCCCATCAAATAAACCTATCGCTCAAATACGTTTACAAGTAAATTGTCTTTTAGGGGATATAATTAGGGGACACTGCCCCATCCCCAGTCATGGGGCCACTTCATTCAGTCCCTAGAGACACATACTTTGTGACCTAAAGACCCTTTTACAATAGGCGCGATACGACGAGAAACGATACGAGGTGACGCAATAAAAATGAGCTGAAGAAATTTCAACTTCCATCGCTCATCGCGGCTACATTTTTCTTATGACCAATCGCTGTCTTTCGTAAAAATCACATGATGAGCAGAACAATGAAAAAAAGATAAAAGAGATGAGAAGTCGTCTGTGCTGTGAATTTAGCAAAAAATATT
Organism: Stichopus horrens; assembly: GCA_009801055.1. Taxonomy (NCBI): domain Eukaryota; kingdom Metazoa; phylum Echinodermata; class Holothuroidea; order Aspidochirotida; family Stichopodidae; genus Stichopus; species Stichopus horrens. The sequence goes on along the minus strand of VJOZ01042904.1, from coordinate 8,834 downwards.
GCTGCGGACATTTTATTCTCATCGTATCGTACCTCGTCGGGCCTGGTGCCTGTGAAACCGCCTTAATACTAATAATTACCTGTCGATGGTTATCAATACCAGATGATCAATCGATACGGAACACATCATGAAGGCCCAGACGTAGAAGAGAGATCTCGTTGCTGCGTAGCAGACGTACGGTCCCGTAACCAAACGACCAAAGACGGCGAGAGGCGTCCCTATCAATCCCGTCAAGAAATCAGCAACCGCTAAGCTGACGATGAAAACGTTGGTGGACTTTTGTAACTTCGGTTCGATGATGTAGGACCAAATGACCAGCTGATTTCCGATCAGGCTACCGATGATGATGGTACCGTAAACGACGACGTAAAACCCCAACCAGGGATAAGAAACGTTCAATCTAAATGGCGGAATTTCCACGACGTTTGGGTCGGTTACGTTCCATTCCAATGTGATTGGAAAGTCCGTAGACGGTGACACTCGGTCCATCTTTGCTTTTCAGAGCATGAAAATATCCCCCGTATTTCTTCCACTTCAAATCAAGGGGAGGTATATCCTATTTTGTTGCAGGCGACACGCTATTGGTTTGGAACATTCCTCTTTTGATCTGTCATTGCAACTTTCACAGCTTTATATACTCTCTCACGTGACTAGCAAATTAACCTACGGAAATCTGCAGGGACCATTTATACTGTAAACTTATCGTCTTCACGAAGGCTTTTTCCAAGGTACAATGGTAACGTTTAATCTCCACTTCATTCATTGACATGAAACAATTGCAGAACGCGATATCGAAAGACCCTAAAGATCCATTGAATGCTACACTACAAAATGTGGACCTTGAGGGGATAAACCACTGAAAATAGATATCTCATAAAGAAAAAATAAGGGATTTTCTCGAAAAATATATGTAAGAAAAATGTTCCACTTTTGAAGTTGCTGACTTTTTTCAATTTATTTCAAAATGGTATATTGCATTATGGGAATTTTTTGATGTCACATTTACACAGACACAACGACTACAATCCTGACTGTCGTAAAAACAAAATGCAATAGTTTGAAAAGATGGGACATGACATGACATTTGAAGCTCAATCTACAATAAACCCATTCTTAATATTTTACTATACGACAAACTTTAAGATTACATATGCACTTCAATTTCAAAGAACATTGAAGATATTTTGCTGTAATTTGTGATAGTAACCTTCACGGAAGCAACTGGAAATCTTTCTTGACTCAAGCAGTGTGTTTTTTTTTTCCAACAGCAATATCTTGAGTTACAACAAGATATTGGCATTCAGTTTGAAATGCCGTCGAAAAGAAATATTCGTTCATTTAAAAACCTCTGACTGTTCAGTGGAATATTCCTTTCAGTCAAGATCAGTTGAGGCTGCTTACTGCGTCAACGTCATTTTCTACAGAAAGTACGCCGACTGTTGGAATAGGTTTCAATCACGAACCAATGAACCATTCATTTCCAAGATGTGTATTACTTCTTATCAGTTATTCAAGTGATTACCAATTTGACTCATAACACAAACTGCTGGAGTTAATTACATACAAATTAGCAACTTTTCATCTATGTGCGTGAGGATGAAGCACTGGCTCACTATTTACCGTGAAACCTCAACTTCCTGCTTGTAGACATGAACATCGATTATGTGAGAGGTAGGTGACTGGATGGGAGAAATATGACATTAGGCAGATGTATGAGGAATGCAATGAATCTGAGGAGACACCTGCGTTCTACAGCAACTTCATTGCATCATGCTCAATATTTTAATTTTCAGATGTACAGAGTGATGGTTACAGTGAGTGGGAATAAATAAGCAAATTGGAGTTAGAAAATGGGAAAAAAAAATACGTGACAACGACTTCAAATATTAGTATTCATCATTCCATTTATTCCATCACCCAGTCCGCCTCCATATTAACTTTGTTTACAAGTATTGTTGACGATATAAAAAAGCTACTACAGCAATCGCTCTGACACAAGCGCGAAATAATTACTTAACGTTCTTCCTTATTACAAACGGTGGCTTGATGCAAACAGTGAAAACATTAAAATGAAATTTGAGTGTGTTCAGGTGAAAATATTTGGTTGATCCCCAGGAAAAAAAATAACCAAAAACAGCTCTGGTAAAAGTATTACTGACCATGATAGAAAAATGTTTTAGATTTTTCATTGATACCAAAATCGCCTGCAAAGAATATGAAAATGACCACCTGATCTCATGAGTTCACATCCAAGCCGTCATTACCAACAAAAAGGAACATGTTCACACACATATAGCTACACACACGCATACATACATATGAAACTGTGCAAGTTCACACATATACATTACAACTAGGGGAAATTTACAGTTATAATCTTAAAATATGTAAATTGATCCACATACCCACAAATATTGAGGTAGTAATGATTGGACTTAACATTGCAACTTACTGACCACAACCATTCAATACTGAGAAGATGATAGTGAAAATAATTATCCACCACAACAATAATGACAATATTTCTGATATCTAATTTTGCATACAAAAGGTAATAATGTGATGTAATACTGAGAAAAAGAAACAAAAATTAATCTTTTTTATTCAAACTTTGTGAGTTGCTTAGATGCAACACAATTTGGTTAACAACGACCTTGTAAATGGACTTATGTTGACCTAAATTCATGTCAAAACCAGTTCTTACACTCCATGTGGTACACCCACATACCCAATATGACTTCATGTTGAGCTCCCCATTCAGAGATATTGTACATATTGTTAAGCAGAGGGTTTCTTACCTAGTGCAAACTGCTAAAAAAAATATGTAGAACCAGAACCCATGCTTGCTTTGACCTTTGGTCATTTCCAGAATCTAAGGGTAACTTCCATTGGATTCAGTCCCTCAATTGGTGAAATTTGAGTGTGGTGAGGTGTATCTATTTGGTTAATCCACAAGAGAGAAAAAAAAATTAAAAACAGCTCTAGTGAAATTACAACTGACCATGATAGAAAATGTTTAGACTTTTCATTATAAACGAAATCTCCAAATTGAACTGCAAAGAATATGAAAATGACCAACTGATCCCATGAGTTCACATCCAAGGCATCATTACCGACAGAGAGGAACAAGTTCATGCACACATACCTACACACACATTTACGCTCAAACCTGTGCAAGTTCACAGGTTTGCATTACAACAATTTACAAGCTATAATCTTAAAATATGTAAATTGCTCCACAGATCAACCAAAATTAAGGTAGTAATGATTGGACTAAACACTGCAACTTAATGACCACAGCCATTCAATATTGAAAAGATGCTAGTGAAAATAATTAAGGGATGTATGTAAATGTAATCAAAATAAAAGCACTAACAATAAGCAATTTTCAAATGTGTGAATATGTTTTCTTATAGATGCCAGAATCATTTGCAATTTTTGCATTTTCAACATGCCTTTACCTTTCTTTTCCACTTGGACAGTATGATTATAACCATATTGTATGGGTGGACCAAAATGACACGGTCTCCTTCTTTCTTTTTCCTTTAAAGGGGAAATCCAGGCAAGGAATATGTCTTCTGACTTGTAGTATTTAAGACATTTCAAACCATTTTCATTCACATTCTCGACATTTTGAAATGAAATTCTAATGGGCAACATGGTATGTTCAAAATTTCTCCCTAAACAGAGTTTCTAACACTATGCATGTATATGAAGGGCACATATATTATGATGTAATTGACCTGGATCTCTTTCGCTCACTACGTAGTCGACGACCAACGATGATCAATATGATTGACCTAATTAGTTATTAGACACACTGTGTATTAAATGTAGCTATCACAAGGTAAAATAAGGAATCGATAACATCGAGATGAAAACACATAAGAAGAGGAATTTCCATCAACAGGCAACATTACGCAGTGAAAGGAGGGCAAACAACACATTGAAGATAAAGAAAATGTAATCTAGTACTAATAATAAGTACTAAGTGAACATTTTCAGAGACAGTTGAATGAGCCATGTAATTACGAATTATGTAGGGCAATCCGGTTGGTCGTCGTGTATTAGAGCTGGTCGTCGATTATGTCACAAGCCTCAAAGATCACGGTCAATTACATCATAATGGCTGCACCCTTCATGTGCATGCATGGTGTTAGAAAGTCTGTTGGGCGGGAAGTTTTAACATATCATGTTGCCCTTAAGAAAATCATTCAAAAACGTCAAGAATATGAATGAAAATGATTCAAGATGGTTTAAAATAAGTCATAAGACACGTTCCTTGACTGGAATTCAACTTATATAACATTTGATTATTCATTGTCAACCACTAAAGTAGTAATCAGACTCAAGTTTTAAACAATAACTGAAATATACATTTAATAGCTTTTAGCTTTAGTAACATCAACCACAACAATAAAAGCAATATGCAAAAGGTCATAATGTGATGTAAAAATTTTAACAAAGAAACAAAAATTAATTCTATTTATTCAAAATTATTGCTCAGATGCAATTGCAGTCACAGTGAACAGGGCAAGTGCTGTGGTTTGACCTAATGCCTTGCATCCTAAGATGGGTTCCCTGTGGCAGGGTAACCTCATCAGTCAAAGGGAGAGGTTAACTGGCAGTTAAGGAAGCCAGAACATGAGCGGTTATACATCTCTTTATTCACCAGTGAAAGCTGTTGTTTTACGCAAAGTCATCGTACATAATGTACAAAACTCCATAAGGGTTTTCCATGGACATCTGAAGACTGCAGCAGTCAATTACCTATAGTATGTCCTGATGAGACCTACATACATAGACCTAGGATCTGAGGGAGAACAGCACTTCTGGTATCTTTGACTAACAATGAACCAAAGCAAACTCAAACCATAACCAAAGAGAAAACCCAGTCATGTGACATCCAAGTTCTTCGGCTAAAAGTCAGGAGCAATCTGTCTGAGCCTCTAATGGGATTTAGCACATAATGTAAAGACTAATCTACTCATCATAGGAAAGATAGAAATTACAAAGAAAAGATTTTCCTACAAACAAAATTTTACCACACTGAATAACACATGTCACACTGCTCAAGACGTGCGGCTTAAACCTCTTTATCTTTATGAAGAAGATTATTTGCATCTACAGTACTTTAAGTATTCCTTTGATCGCAGGATTAAATTTTGAATTCCTCTCACTTTTCTAAGGTTTGACACCAATTGCTACCCACTGTTTGTTGAATTCATCAGTCTTCAAACATCGCAGCATAAACCTGGCCACATCAGCTCTCTGGATGGCATTACTGGCACCGCCGACAAAATTCCTCTGTTCATGAAAAATCTCTAAGTCTGCAAATGAGCAAAACAGCAGAAGTAGAAGCAGATTCACAAATCTTGCCTCAACATGTGATGTTTCATCCGTAAAGAGTTACAGTATGCATGAAGCTACTCTCTCTATTTAATTAAGGATATCTAGACAGCAGATTAAAAGTAGGAATCTCAATATCCCTGGCCACGGGGTATGTAGGAATGTTAAATGGGGGAGATGAGACCTGAAGCTTGGTGAGATTCCCAAAGCGGGGGTCAGAAAGGGCAAACAGACAAAGAAGGTGGGACATATTAGATAATGTTAATTAATCCTAAAAATTCTAGGGAGTGGAATTTTGTTTTGGGGGCAGCTTCCTCACCATCCCCCTGACTTAGAAATGGAACTTACTGTAGTTAATAAAAATAAATGTAGCACAAAAGGTTATAATCCTTGGTCAGGTCTGCATGGATATTAGTTATTTAGAATGGAAAGTGTACATACAGAGAATGTTTTAAAAATAAATGGATACAAATCTTGTTTGTAAATGCAAAGGTTATTTGGGATGGAAAAAATATCTTGACCCCTTTAGTGATAAATGCAGCTAAGTGGGTGGAGTCTTCAGTCTCCATATGTTTTAACAGAAGTAGCTGAAGGACTCTGGTCTTCCCAAGACTCTTGTGACCAACCTTCAAAGCCTTATTGAGTGGTATTTTTGGTACTCACAGACCAAATTGCTGAATGAGAGGAGCATTTACTTTCAAACTCTAATATAATTCACAAGAGTCTGTGAATTGTTTGACCTTGGTCTGGTCTACAAACTTGACTAAAAAAATGTCTAATGTCTCTCCCTTTTTACAAAAGACTTGCACCATATGTCACTACATAGCAACAGGATGGTCATGCCAGTATATGGAAAATTTGTGCTTTACAATCCACTTGAAAATTACAGTAATAATTGCAACTTGATAGCATTAAGTGCTGCAATTGACGTTCCAAGGTTTCACCCTTGAGAGAAGCTTTGAATTATATTGACCAATCACTGTGGTTGTAAATACATGTTCATCAAATGGCCACCATTGATTTCTGTGCTGGGACAAAATTGCAGTGAAATATGTAGTCATCACCTGGTCATTGGCATGTTACAAATTTGATTGGAAAAATATCCATCATTTTTCATTCTCTTACGACAAACCCACGTGAAGCTCACAAAGCAACAAATAGAATCATCTCTTTTCACATGTATACCTAAATGAATGGATGACATCAACCGTTCTTGTAGCAAAATGAAATATTTCACCTTCACCTGTTGAAACAGACCTAAGTGATATATCTCAGAGATTTTAAGTCTTTTGTTGTAACAGACAAATTGCAGTTCCATGAATAGTTAATTTTCCTTCCATTACAACTGAAGTGACCTACCTGACAGAACACATATTTAATCTTCACTTGCCACATCAAGCCCAGCACTTGGCTGACAAAGTGGAGTCTTTAGAAGCTACTGTAACTCACAACAGACCTACTGTAGCATGAACACAATCAAACTGATCAGTATTCTCGATATGTTTAAATGTACTGTCCCTAGCTAAACGAGCAGGAATCTGTAATCACGTTTTTCTAACACATACTGATTGTTGACTCATTCATGAGTCCCTCACCTGTCTTGGGTCCATTTTTCAAACCTGCCGGCCTGACAGTCGTGAAATCGATATCCTGGGCTTCTTCTTTCAGGTACGTCTCCATTACTGCCATATTTTCCAGCACGTTTTTGAGGACTAATGGCCTCAAGAACCACTCGATCAGGACTGGCCCTCTGTCGTTCGGGTCGGCTATTTTAGAGGTTGACAAAACAAACATACTCTATTCTGCGTCACTGTGATATTAAATTGCAAAAGGAAAAAGGAGTGGAGATTGTGCTCACTCTAACAAAAATGTTCTATAAACTTTCCCTATGTTTTCTTCAAGTAAGTACCTACTGTACAATATGAATGATTTTCATAAACCTACACCCTGTAAGTGTGAAATGTACACCGAGTTTTACTGCAGGTGCAGATTTGAACTGGATTTGTGTGAATCAAATGAAGTTCTGTCACGACAGAAGATATCCCCTTGTACTATCAATCCCATTTACAGAGACATGACGTGACCCACAAAATAGCCTTCCATAATTAGTCGACAGGTGGTATGCTACTTACTTTTCTCTCTTTTACACAGGTTTATAAACACCATACTCTTCAAACATTAATCCTTTACCAGAAATAAGCTTCCACAATGGCAGTGTGATGGGATTCTACCTCTGCAGGGATTACTGCAAATAATAGTTCATCTACAGTAGATGATGCTCAACACTGCAAGCACTGTACACTTTAGAGCAGTTTTCTATAAATGATCGCATCACTATAGTTTCTCTTGAAGATTCAAGACCCACACTTGACATCTCCCACTGGAACAGAGCAACTTTGTGCTACTTGTATGAATATCATTTTCAAATGTCATATCAACAATCAAGATTGTTGATTTATAAATAATCAAAACGTGGAAAAGATGTTATCAGTGCAACACAAACTTTTCTGTAGTTTCATAGTTTCTGGAAATTTGCACAGAATTTTATGCATTACATTCCCTGCTTGCATGGAAATAATTCAGGAGTAAATGTGTTAAAGTTTACATTAACTCTGGGAAGAATGCTGCAGAACTTAACTCCCCCAAAACATTTGGAGAAAGCATGTATTACTTTGCCAGAGTATGTATTTATGATGTCACATGAAAGTGTTTGCTTGAAGCTCATATTGACAGAAATATAGTAAAACTTTAACAGACTTTTCCTACATCTTCAAACTGTACATGAGAATTAAGTGAAAGTTTGGTAACTTTTCTATAAGTCAAGATTCTATTTGAAATATGAGACCAAAGTCTGAGCTGGGATGCTTGGGCTATAGGTGTTTGAATTGAATCACCAGAATCATCTCTTAAAGTACCAACTCTATAAAAATTCCACAAGGGTGACTGTCAGGGTATAGAGGAACCTAATGAAGTATTTTATGAAGCAAAACTATGTAACGATACAGTAAATTTATGTATGCAGATGCATTTACTGCTGCTCACCTTCCAACAGGTGAAAAAGAAAGTGGTTTATACTGATTGACCTATTTCCATTGCTTGAACAATATTGCCACCTGCCCCTATACTTCAGACAACATTTTTTTTTTGGACTTACAGAATGAACCCCATGAGGTCATAGCTATCAGTCTCTTGATATTGGTTTCCCTCATGGCTGCCACGATGCACTTGATGGATTCAGAGTAAACAGATACGTTTCTCAAGGTTCCAGCACCTACGCAAGCCATCACAGCTTCACAGCCATCAAAATGTTCCTTTAAACTTGATATCGACATGATGTTACCAACGACGACCTGGAAGTGTATGAAAGAAGTGTTTAATGATGCTTTATGGTTCTTCACATTTCTTGGTATTTGCAATGCTAGAAGATTGTATACTTTGGGGTGTGATTATTACTGTGGATATTCCAGGTGTGCTACGAATCACAC
>VJOZ01042899.1:0-15957 GCA_009801055.1 Stichopus horrens | reverse complement strand
AAATATTTCTTTAAAAATTCATAATTTACAAACAGACCATGTTATTCAGACATACTTTTACAAATAAAGAGAGAGAAATATTCCTAATTTTTATGACATCTCAATTTGCTTTGGTGTCTATAATCCCTTTTAAAGCAATTGAATTACAAAAACAAATTAGCTGCGAGGATACAAACGATATCCTCAAAACACAAATATCTACAATGTAAAATATGAATTGAAATTAGTTAAAAATATCAACATATGTGCACATGTAGTTATCAGAAAAGGTGTAAAATCTTATATTCGAAATAATTGAACTTCATTTTAACCCTTTCACAGCAAGTGTCCCCCATCCTTTTCAGGCAAAGTGGGACCTTGAAATTTTACATAAGAGTACCTACATAGTATGTATACGGTTGTAAATGGAAATTTTTCAAGATATGTGATATTACGGAAGTGGCTGCAAACAGATTAGTTTACATCGCTGCACAAACAGTCACAACCGAACATCCTCTCCAGTTTTTACCAGTGTGTGCACCGGGTACTGACGCACCCGACTAACTGTCAGGAACCACTCCTGAAATTGCTATCCAGGTTCAAAGTTTCACAAACATACATTGCAGATTTGACAAATTGGCAAGTACGCCTAACTAAGAACACCCCATTGTCATACCGTTTCACAAGATACAAGGTGTAATATTAGTGTACAAAGTGCACAAAGTCATATTTCTAACTATGAATCATTTCCGACTTTATACCCTACAATCTTTGCAGACACAACATCTTAGGAACTGTTTTTAACCAAGACATCTTCGGGATTTCAAGCTGTAATTATTGATATGATGAGAAATCCCTTGAACTTTTATAAGATTCCTGGAAATTATTTCATTATGTTGTCATTTTATGAAGAATATCACTAAATTTGAATCTGTTTAACTTTTCTGCACCAAAACTCTCTGGCATCTTGAAGCTGTGTTCACACAAACAATGAGCTGCGGTTGTAACCACACATCTTAGCACAGAGATATTCTTACCATTTTTTCTTTTCCCAACTTTGGACATTGTAACCTGGAAGGCATATGACCCCTTTGGCCTTCTCTGCCTGAAACAGTACAGAAAGCAAAGGAAGACTACTTATCTGATCAACTTCCATCATGCATGCACACTAGTGACTCAGAGTCACTGGCATACTGGGAGTGTTAAATAAAACACTGATCTAAAGACTAATACAAACAAATTCCATGACACCGTTAAACACTTGCAACATGCAGTTTCAAATGGACATTGTACAAAATAGGGACGTGAATATATGATGTAAAGTGGAAATGTGAAAAGAATTTGTGAAAACCATGTTTTTATGACTACCTGTAACTTTTTTTCCAAAAGGATGGTAGACAAGCTGTACCAAAGAGGACACAAAAGTTAAAGTTTAAGTCCTTAAATAAGAAGCCATGGGCTTATAGCTAGTGCTCAATTCCGGTCTCCGTAGTATTAACCAGATGGAAGATTTCTGAAAGTCTTAAAACTTGTCAAAATGCATGACATCATGTTACAAATTGGGTGTTTCATTTGTGACAGTCTTTGCTCAGTGGTCTTCAAAGTTGTTGTGAACAGAACAGATAGATCTGATTAGGCTGCACAAACTTTAAGGTCATTGAGATATTGCCTGGCAATCTAATTCCATCACTGAAGTGTACATAAGCATAAACTTTACAGCAAAACTGCCATTTTCACAAAAATGTTTTGTGCAATACTCCCGGGCCATTGTCCACTCAGGAAATAGGTAAAATGAGATTCGCAGTACCAACAACAATATGACAGAGAGGTTTCAATACAGTGATGCATTTATCAGGGAACACAGGGATGGGGGACTACAGAGGGCCTTACCTCACCTCCCCCTGCTTTTCTGATCTGGGCATTTTGCATTAATCTGGCCTTTAATCAAAAACTGGACTTGCCTTAAAGTGAAAGAAAATTATTACGGAGTGGACCACTTTGATTAGTCCCATGCTTCCTCGTTTCCATAATTCCTGAATACAATACAGTTGTGCAAAATTATAAAGAATAAGATATTCTGCTGACCTCTTTGTTCTTGTAATAATAAAGAACAAAGTCCTTCAACTTGAAGAACATCTGCACCCAAGACTTGGTTAGGTTGTCACTTCTCTTGTTCAGCCACCCTTCACAGGAGCCGGGCCCGAGGTCCACGCACGTGATCCTGCGGCTGATCCGCGCTTTCTTTCGAGCTTTCTTCACCTTTGGAGATCGCCGCACCACCTGAGTAATGCAGAGGTAGATGACCATTAGACTCGTTCTGGTATGCAGACTTGCTCTGGTATGTGGTCTCACATTACGCACGTGACATGAATAACACATTTTGTAGTATTGACGGAATTAATCATTACATATAAAACGTTGAAAACCGCCACAAATGTCATCAAAATCCATCAAATACTGACCCTTCTACAGATAAATTTCTCTTTTACAATTACATCACGAATAAACATAGGTCAGATATGCAGATCTGTGACATGGAGGGAAGACTTGTGCTTTATATTTCCTTTTGAATTTATTTCAAGAACAATTGAGAAATTTTTTTCTATGGCCTGAAGGTTTCACTTTGGAAATATGTATTGTGTTCCTTAGAATTATTGATATGACTTACCAATGTGTAAGCCACCTTGGGAAGTAATTAAGAGACATTATACAAAACAGATGAAATACACTACGCAACACTCTTCATTATTGCTTTGACATTTACTTCAACTCTGAAAAGCCATACCTCAAGAATGGTAGTAGATACTATCACAATTCCAATGGAATGTCATTCACTGTGCAACGTTTTAATTAAGGCACCTTTTTTTTTATCAAGTTGCATGTAACTTGGTCTTTGAGATAACGGGAGGCAGACTACTGCAAAAGCAAATGCCTGGAAATGTGAAAGTGTGTAATCTGCTGTTGGATAGACTGTTTGATTAGATTATTAACTAAACAAAGACTTGTTACATTCCTGTAACAATATAAGGCCATTAACAGGCCAATGTGAGGAAAACGAAAATTAATGTATGACATGAAAGAAAAGGTTGTCATCTGCTTAAGAAATCTCTTAAAGGGCAAGACAGTCCCAATTTGCATTATAAAAGTATCATTTATTGATAAATTATGGCTAATGGATAACATGAGAGCATGGCGAAACTTCACTTTAGTCAATAATAAGAGTCCTTTCAAGTACAAATGCCTGCATACTGTAAAGATTCCGAACAGTACTGTCATTTTACTACATGCAGTGGTCTACACAGTGAGAAGCTTAATAGGGGTCTTGTCACTTTTCCACATGCAGTAGCCTACACACTGTCAAGAGTAATAGGGGCACTGTCATTATACTACATGCAGTGACCTACACACTGTCAAGATTAATAGGGGTATTGTCATTTTACTACATGCTGTGGCCAACACACTGTCAAGAGTAAGAGGGGCACTGTCATTTTACTACATGCAGTGACCTACACTGTCAATTAGAGGTACTGTCATTTTACTACATGCAGTGACCTGCACACTGTCAAGAGTGATAGGGCTATTATCATTTTGTTACATGCAGTGGCCTAGACTCTGTCAAGATAAAAATTGTAGCGGTATTATTATTTTGCGTCATGCTGTACATGTCCTACTCACTGTCAAGACTAATAATGGTATTGTCATTTTAGTAAATGTAGTGGACTGACATAAGGTGGAATGTCAACAGTTGGTATGAAAAGACAAAGTGAATTTTGAAATATCATAAATTGACAGTTACTTTGATAAATTCACTCACCGTGTGGTACTGATTGATTGATTGATTGATTGATTGATTGATTGATTGATTGATGAATTACATTTGAAATTGACCAAGACATGATCATACTGGTGACTCACGTACCACCCACGATTGATTGCTCATCTTGCATCAAAACGGCCAATATCCAATATCATAATGCCTAGCACCAAATACTAGTGCACTACGAGTTAAACTTGTAATATGTCGAAAACTCACCTTGCTTGAATCCTGATAATTGGGATTTATCCTGTACTTTGGCTGAGGTACAAAGTCTTCTGGGACATCTATGGCTCTCTCCTGGAATTGAACGGCAGGAGATACCGTCTCCTGAGGCTTGTTTACCTCTTCCACCTCCTCCCAAATTATGAATCCATCTGAGGAGGAACCTGAACTCGTCTTTGACGTATCCCTGACATTACTGAGATCCTTCCTCTTCACCACTGCGTCATCAGTCTTCCTCCTTTCAACAACCTTTCCTTCCTGCAGAGTTGCTTCTTTCTCCCCACCTGCACCCTGTCCCCCCTCACCGTTTGTCCCTGTCAAGTCTTCCTTGTCAGTCTCTGTGCTATCTGCCATTTGGTCTTCCACTGTGATTGAACTTCTTTGGGGTATGTGGAGACGGATTTCAGCTTGAGAGAAGAACCTTTTCTCCTTGGCAGGCTTCTTCTTCTCCCTCCCCTTCTCAGAATCACAGCTGTTGCCGTTCAGGTCCAGCTGAATCCTGACTGTCTTCTTTGACTTAGGTGTATCTCTCGGTGACAGCTGTTCCGCGGAATGGCCGTGTGGCTCTGGTTCGTTGGCTTGTCTCTCCAGCCAGTGTCTCACTGAAACAAACCATAGAGAAATGAATGCAAAAACAATTCAAGGGAAATCAACAACTGTGGCAATGAGTTTATAGCTTCACTGAATGGTTTCCAAGCAATGGGTATGTTAAAGACAGAAATGCATACAAACAAAGAGACATAAAAGACTGACACAGACAATCAAATTTTTTTTTTATTTTAGATGAAGCGTATCATATTTTTCCTCAACATGGAGCTGAGGAAACTTTCATGAAACTTTCTGTAAACAGAACACAGGTGCACTAAAGAAATATTCCAGTGACAGAGCAAAGGCTTCTTAAATGAAAATGTATACGGACAGTATCTTGTTTCTAACTCAAGATGTTGGAAGAAAAAGTGCTCTAGTCAAAGAAAGACAGTTTCCTGAAGGTTACAAAATGCTATGTAACATCCACAAACTACTGCAAGTGAAAATGAGGAAATTTTGAAAATTCGACAACAGTGAAAAGTATGACTGAGGTTATCTTAGATTGAGATTTAAATGTTGTGGAAATAAATTTTACAACTTTCAAACTACAATCTGTCACCACTTGAGATTTAATGAAGAAATACAAATCGGTATAGTCAGTTTGTTGATCTACTACCACATCAGATGTTATCCAAAATGCACAACAAAACATGTTCTCGAAATATGCTTTTCAATAAAGAAAGAAGATCCTCCAGCTTTTATGAAAATGCCGTCAAATTCAATCTTTCACTGCTAACTTTCTTCAAGATATCATAAAGTTTGATTCAAAGTCTCTTTGCCATTGCCAATGGACCACTGGCTGTCAAAATCAAAGCTATGCACAGTGCCAACTTTACCCAATTTAGTATTTGACAAGTTAAAGCCATTGCTCATAGCAACTGAAACTGCAGCCCAATGACTATGTACACTAAGCCATTTGAGCACAAAAATACAAATTGGAGGTTGAGGGGATACAGTACAAATTTACCCATTATGCAGCAGTTAGCAAGAATAGAAAATGTTCCACAGTGGAAAAAAGTTTTAAAATCCTTAATGATGGTCTGTGATACATAATGAAATTAAACATACATCCAAAATTTTACCCTTCTTTTAGGTACAGAAAAGGATTTATAAAATAGTTTCTTAAAAGCAAATTTATCCTACATAGAATCAACGGACTCACAAGCAAAGATATGACTTGACTGTCCTAGCAGGAAAAGGTACAGAAAAGGAGGAAGTGTAGCAAACAGACATACTTTATAACAATGTTATGGAAAAAAGTAACAAAAAAAGTAGGGAAAGCACTATTGATTGTTAATACCAGTGGTTTGTAAAGAAATAGGGGGATTTATTGGCTGAACAGAGCAGGAGAATCAAGACCAATCTGAAAACTTTAATTGCAGGAATGTCAATACTGACATTGTAAAAGCAGGACAAAGGAAACAATAAAAGTAAAAAATGAGGTGATAAAAACTTTGGAGGTCACACGAAACTTGTTCACTTGATCTACACTCATTTTTTTTGTAACTTCTTTGGCTAAGACTACTTTGAAATATACGTCAACACCTTTTGTCAGATTTTCAGAAATGTGTAGGATGACAGATAAAAGCAGAAGAGCGGGGTCCAACATGAACTCTGTCACTTGCAATGCAGATTTACGTAACTTATTTCAGTATTTGACTATTTAAACTTGAATGGTATGACCCCCATGATGACTAATCTTGCAGACATAAAACTCCATGTACCTAGAAGGAAGGGAACACTAGAGGAAGTACTTCAGATATGTAGCGAGACCCTAAATGACCAGTAACCATGACAGTCCATACCATCATCACAATGACTGTTTGACCAATTACAAAGACCATCTAGAGCATTGAAGGAATGATAAAATGCCAGGGGAAGAAACTAGCTGTTCACCGAGATAACCAGTCAACAGGAATTGGTGTTCAGCAATTTTTTTTTTGCAGGAAGGTTATTACCATATGCAGCCACATGGTTAACATTTGTACCTTCTTGCATGTGAAATGTCTACCACATTGATGTGCAGTAAAACCCTTTTATCCAAACACAACGGGACCAATTGTTGTTCCAATATTGGAAAAGTTCCAATAAACAGGGTTTCATTTCTATTGTTAAATTACTGTCTCTGGTGTAGCATGCACTAATTATAACGTGAAGCTAATCATTGCTAGGCTGTCTCTGTGTCATTCTTTCATTTCATAGTAAAAATTAAATATTTGTTGAAGAATCGAACTTTTTCGTGTGTTCAGTTTAGACTGAACTTCCAAGGAGGATATTTTAAATGTGGGCAGTGAGTGTCCATTTGAGTTGTGCTACTTTGCTCAGCATTAGGATCACACCTAGCCTACACACAGAATCCTAACATTATAAACCCCAAGACAGTAAGTTACACTTTCAAAATTCTTTGCGATAAAATAGCAACACGTAGTTTAAAAATTTACCTCTACAAACAAGATATACACTAGCTGAAAAATTTAAACAGGGGTTTCAAAGTGAAAAGCGAAAAACTTAACAATGCCAACTGTCTAACCACTAGTACTGCTACCAGCAATCGAAGGGGACAATAGCACTAGCTAGACAGTACGAGCAGGGCGACTTGTCTTTTACTGTATGAAACATATCCTTTGTAATGAAATGTCCACAGTAGGCTGCAAAAGTCAAGCAAGGATTTTAAGCTTGTTACCTTTCTTAATGGGTCTATCATCTCACCTATAACACCCTACATTTAAGGATGATCGACACTCTCCTACACAGAAGTTAATTTAATCACTGCATTGATAAGAGTGAAAAGAAGGTCTGTTGGGCAGCACTGACACTAACAGGGCTGTGTATGAATAGCCTAGGCTTATTGCACTTCAGTCGGCTACTGATTCTATTGTGACTCTACATGGACAAGGAAGGAACAAAAGACATGAAGACTTAGGGTAATTATATCCTAAGTTACTTATTCTCCAGCTTGATGGTTTAAGATGGTAGTGTTGATTAACATTAAAAATACTTGTCTTCTACAGCAATAAAAAACAGCGCAGATTGGAAAAGTAAAACACAGAGACAAAATGCTGCCAAATGCAGGCTGAAATTGACATAGCTTGGGTGAGATGCCGATTTTGCGAAACTGAACAGCCAGTTCAAATAAATGGGGTTCAGATAAGCATTTACTGTAATAAGAACTAATTTGAATACCAATACATTTTTCAAATTTTATCATGACTATGAATATTCAAATATGCAAATGGCAAAACCCTTCACCTCAAGATGTAGAGGTGACAGACTGACATCACAACATGTTTAATTCCATAGATCAATGGATGGGTTAGACATGCACATATTCTGCATTGTTGCTATAATATCATTTCCTCATTGACTTTTCAGTTCTTCAATTCTGCTTTCAAGAGGCTCACTGAGTTGATGTCAATAAGTTTCTGAGTACGCTGAAGGGTTCAAACAGACCACACTAATCATAATTAGAATAATTAGTTAAGTCCCACATCCGATAGTCAAGAAAGTAAGGATTTCGGGATTTTTCTCCTCACCCTGTATTGTGCGGGCTGTGTGCATAAAAATAAGGTACTACAATGTGAAAATGTGTCCGGTCACAAAATTTTCAAAAGCAAAATTGAATAAATCATTAATTACTCATTCATTAATATTCCTTTGTGTATGACATATAGGAATCCTCTCAGTTGTGACCACTTGTCATTAGTACCAGAAGAAAAATTGACATACCCAGGGAAATTTATTTAAATTTTACGAAACAGCTCAATATGCCAAGTTCAAAAGATTGAAATTTCATTACATCTGGGAATATTGTCTCTATGTATTGGTGAGACCAAGTACATCCTTACAGCATGTTTTAGTTATTCTTTCAACAAATTTCATATATGCAGTGCTGCATTGCATTATGGGAAATGTCTGACATTAAACTGCATACAAACCAACTGAACATCCTTTGTACCTTCTGATAACCTCAATTACCACACAAGACATGATACTTTAAGAGTTGCAAACTTAATTTTCACAATTTTAAGCTTCACTTGCGATTATTCCAATCAAATTTTTTCACAGCTTTGCTGGCCTAAATCACCTTCTGTGATAATTTGAGGGATGATTTCCAAAGAATTACAATACAAACCTGCTCCAAGTAAAGACAAAGACACTTGATCACACTAATTTTGGGAAATTGTTTAAAAAAATTCAAAGATTGTAACAAAATGTGAAGACAGTGGATGAATCTACAAATCTTCACCTCTTTTGTGATGGTCTAAAGACTTTTTAGGCAGTTTCCCTCTTCTGCAATGCAAGTTCACAGCACTGGATGCAATCCAGCATATTAATCTATCTCACATTATGGCCAAAATCATTCTTTCGGAAAATGCATTGTTTTCACAAGGTTGCTGAGGGTGACATTCCCAATACTTGTCTCTGTTATTTGAAAACACTAAGTTATCACTTGCAAAGACACAAGTGCATACTGAGAAGTGTTCTCATGACTTTGATACCATACAGATCTAACCTGGGTGACTGGTAGATGTTAAAGTTGCATCCAACTTATTCAAAACGATTTTTACTTACAGTCTTCGGTGGAGACGTTTTCCAGATGAAGGGTGTCAAGAGGGAGAGATCTCGGTCTGCTTTCTGAACTTGATTCTTTCGACTTTTTTGCTGCTGGACGACGGAGAACGGCTTCTCCCATAGTCGGACATCGATGCAATCTGGCTAACTTGTTCTCCGGCTCCGGAGGTTCTGAATCCGAGTGAGACTGCTGGCTCTGCAGAACAGGGGTCTTGTTCTCACTGTTATATTGAAGCATTTTCATGAATTGTAAATTTAACAAATGAAAGAGATGAACTTGACTAAACTGAAATCAACAAGTCAAATCAGAGAAGTGAAAGTCAACCTGGTTGCACAGTAGCAGGTTAAGCCTAGCAACAGGGAATGACAGATGAAGGCCTTCTGGCTGCAGAAGTCCCCATTGCCTAAGAAATCCTCTACAACTTTAAGTTGTCACCTTTAGGGTAGACATTGTTGACTGCCAACTGTTAGTATCTAAAAACATGCCACCACTATGGAGGCAGGTGACACTTTTACCCTTTAAGGGTTTATACCTAAGCAGGATAATATATTGTATCAACCAATGTCATTATATACAATACTCATCACAACCCGACAGGGGCAAAACAGTTTGCCATTAGGATACCTTCCAGTTTGATCGCACAATGTCATATATGACTGACAAAACTTGCCACAACGATGGTTCACTTGACAGTAATGTCCGTTACACAAAGACAAACATACTAAAGAAGAAAAGCAATATCATTACCCCCACACCCCACCTCTCAAACATGATAGCAGTGCCTCCAAATACACTGTACTATACCCTTGCATCATGCAGTGGCATGTATGTAACAAACAAAAGCAATCATGTAAACTGAGGGTAAAAAACCTCAACATATTACATCTGTCATTTTCCAATCAGATATGCACTGCATGCCAAAGACTCTACCAGTAATGCTGAAAATATTCTCTGCTGGAGATAAATCATCACAGACTTCTCCCAAAAAAAGTGGAAGTGATGAGGATTATGGAATCGCTGGGACTACGATCAAGATGCAACTCTAGCAATGAGCGTCAGCAAAGTGTTAATACAATAGTCTAGTGCAGATCGCAGTGACGGTCCAACAGGGACAACGACAATTTCAATATCATACCACAAGAGGATGAATCTCCTACTGAAATGGGGAAAACAACTGGTTCACTGAGCCAGGGATTGCAAACGACAGAATTTTATGGCAATTGTTGATTATAGCTTCAACTTAAGGACATCAATCGCATACACAAATGCACACACATGCAGCATATCAGAAACAAGAACATTAAGTTCAAAGTAGGCCTTCTCCAACCCAAGGTAGACTTTCACAGGAAATACTGTGTTCATTTTATACCAAAAAGACAATTTTAAGTTGTCAATATTTGTAGACACAGAATGATAGATTTACGCAAATAGAGAAGATCAGATTTAGCCTTCTTTTCAAGAAACAAGTTTCTCACAGATAGAATTTGAATTATTTTTTGCTGAAGAATAATCAATTTGTTCACCAAAACTTCAAAAATACAAATGACTCATTTCCTTAACTCCTCTTATGCATAATGTTTTTAGGAGATAAAGCTATTGCTGATGTTTCTTGTTGACATCGAATAGTCAAACAGTGATAAAAGCAATTCTCTTTGTATGTGATACTGTTGCAATTTTTGTATGTCACACTGTTGCAATTTAAAGAGCTCTGATTAAATGTTGTTAAACTCTGTTTTCTATTTCTGGATATTTTTTAAACCAACAATACATCATTTTCACTTTTTTCTCAACCTTGCAGATTTATTAAGAAACATTGGATATTAGTTACAAGATAATGTATATTCTTACTTTGTTTTCTTCTTTCTCATTGGCTGACGGTATAGTCTGCTGCATTCTCTACAGTAATATGAGACTTTCCATCCTGTTTTCCCAGGATTTTTATGCGCCTATGGTTTCAATTAATGTTTTACTTTCAAGTATTTCCAACTTGCTGATAAATATTAAAAAAGCAAGTGAACAAATGATCATAGTATACCTTTCACTCTGTGTCTCTAAAGTCTTCAAGTACAAATCATCTTTGGTTGCCGGGGGTTGCAGGGTGTTGTTGGAGTGTTTTCTGCGAGGCAATGATGCCAGCCCACCGGTCTGGAATGTGTGACGACTGGGCCTCACCAGTTGACCAGCTTGGGTGAGGTTCTTAGGCCGTTTCTTCAAGGTGAGAACAACCTCCGTTGGATTGGCAGTCAAGGCTTGGATGACTTTCTTGTGGTCCCAACCAACCTTCATCCGACAAAGGGAATCAGGAAATGTGAAAAGAAGGCAAACAAACAGAAATTAATCATCAATGCACAGCAAAGCATCATCTTTCTTAAAGTTTGCTGCTGTATACCATTTTTCACTCCCAACCTAGAGAGCTGCTGTTCTAATTCTCTGAAAAAAGAAATTTTAGTTTTGCAAGTTATCATGAAAAACAGATTAAGAAGATTTTCTTGGCCAAACCATGTTGTGTTTTTACAATACAAGTCGTCACATCAACACCTGCAAACCATGAATTTTTCCAATTTACTGAATTTTTGTTATCAAGTGAAGCTAGTATTTGAATATACATGCTTTAAAGCTGAAATATGAGTTTAAAATTTGCCTTGCTTTGCCACTGAAAATCAAATATGTTGTAGTCACTACAAAAAAAAAAACAATATTTAAGTCACATTTTTGCATACATGAAGATTTATATCCACTCCCATTAACATGTTTTAATTCAGGTACCACTGATTGACAACTGGGATGGCTTGTAGAGCTTGTAGCGCCAACAAAAATGTTGAGACAATTTTTCAAATTTAAATATCTGAAAAATAGATGCATAGTTCTCTACCAGCTAGATCTTGGGACAGGTGACCATTTCCCCTACTTTCTCTTCCCAGAAACACTGCACAAAGAACAAGGATACATGACCAGCCAATTACTAGTACAACTCATATTCCAGCTTTAATTGTACCTCATCATTTCATAAGCCTTAAAATAGAGTTGAAATGAAATCCAAAAGCCACTTTTTGAGTGACAGCCACTACAACGTATCTCACGCACAGTGTCAATTACTTAAAACAATTAGAAGCTTTCACCAACTTCTATTGATTTCGACACACTAAACGGCAAAAGCAAAAGTCACAGTCATACGAACAGACACTGCGTAACATCTTCGCATCTCTAACTCTGGGTGATAACTTATGATGGGTATGCAGATACTGTAGAGAGAACATTTCAGTGTGAACACATAACATCAAAGGACACTACAATTATAATGCAAACACCTGAAGAATGAAATTGAATTCTAATCTCCTTCAGGTTTGAAAATGGGGGGCAGCTCCTATGTATGTCTTGTCAATATGACTCCAGAAGGATGGTGCCTGATCTACTTTGCATGGACTTTTATTTTATTTTCACTGAAGTCATTAAAACTGAATACATTTTATCTGTTATTTACCAAAACGTTCTGTCATTTTACCCGATGTTTACCAAGCTGTTCTGTCACACAATGACCACATCTTTGTTCACGCATTTAGCTGTAGACGATTTTGCATATTAGTGATCAGATCCTTCTAAAAATTGTATGGGTAATGTTGTAGATCATTCTCAATAAATACAAAGATTCTAAATAACAAAAAAAATAATACATACAAATGTACCACACTTACCACAGTTTGGTAGTTAACCTGAAGTACTTCGTCACCAGGATTTACTTTACGAATTGAAGACGTGGCAGTCTGCAGATAGACCAGAGAAGCAAACACTTTAATCATTTTAAATCCAGGCTTTTCATTCCACCAGCAAAATTTGAGGAAACCAGAATGTAGAAACGCATTGTGGGATCAGTGAATTATCGTGATAACATGAGTTTTTGTCTTTTGGATGAACTGCAATTAACACGACTTTACCACATAAAAAGAACTGAATCCAACACCTGTGAATGTAACAATACAAAAAGCTATCTGAAGTTGTAAGTATGCCACATAAGCCATGTTCCCATTTGAATGAGATCAGTGTATTTTCATTAGACCATGGTAGATGAAGCTAAGATGCCTGAGTGGACAAAAATTGGGATGCCAGGAGGCTCCTTCTCAGAAAATTTGTGTATTCAGAGGGAAATTTGGGAGAGAAATCTGGGGAGAAATTTTGGTACTAGAGGGACATTTACCCCTTGCCTAACAGAAATATTATGAGAAATCACTCACTTCCCAGGAAATTAACAATTTTTTTTCAGCACTGTTCAGACAGGTACAACAATTAACAACACTCACTCAAGATCAAGAACCGTCTATTTTGATCCTCTCACCAGTGAAGATCAAGATGAAAACCATGATGAGTCACACTTTGTAATGTGAACACAATTGGAACGTCTAGTGACTATGAATCTCATTTACTTTCATTTTTCAGTGTTTGTGTACGTAGTACCATAAGTACAGTGCAGGACAAAATGGCAGGCTGACTTACGTAAACATTGGTGACCTTTTCATGCTTGTTGACATGGGCTCTGGATCAAGTTCATACCACATGGGGCAATACAACCATGATCCACCACATTCACTGAAATAGGACCAAGGCCATAGCAGCTTAAAGTCCTCGCATAAGTTTACTGCAAGATCTTCTCTCACACTAGCTGACCTAAATCACCTTTATAACTCCATAACTTATCAAATTTGTCCAGTCCATGGACACAAACGCTCCCCCACAATTGGTAAAAACGAAAGTGGGAACATCATTTCCCGTATTGCCGGCCAAGTGTGCGACCAAACAAAATGTGACGGTGTGCATTTACAGTGAATGCAATCCAGAAAGGAAAATTTTAAGGAATACTTTCAGGTGAACTTGCTGACATGGTAGGCTTAAACAGGCTAGCTTAACTGTGAAATTAACTTCATAAGAGTAATCACAGAAAGGTTGTCCATAATTTATCTGAGTATTCCATGTACAGTATAGGTTAGGTGTGTAACATGCTGTCCTGCAGAGATTCTTGGGCATGATTTCATTATTTACATGGAAGAGATCTCAAAAGAAGTGACAAACTTACCTGTCTCAAAACAACTTTTCCACATCCCACTTCAGTGTCAGAAACAATTAGTAACCTAGAACACTTCTTCTACCATCACCTAAACTGCAAGTGAACTTCCAATGAATTTTACAACATTCAGAGTAATTAACTTTCATTCTACCCTGGTGGATTCTGTCTCTTATCAAGTTCAATAGCCACTTAATCTTTATACTATACTTCATTACTGAATTTTCCTTCTATCATTGGGATTTCCCAAAAATTCTTTCACTTTTGTGGGAATCCCATTGCATTTGCATACCCGTTTTTCAAGGGGTAGCAGTCCACTTTGCATTAAAGACAAAGACAGAGGCATTGTTCAAACATTATCGTTTGTCTCTCCATGGTAGTGGGACATGCACTAATTGTGTGGAGACAGGCAAATGGGGGAACATAAAGTAAATATGTACCCTTTGATCATCAACCAAAAACTACAAAATGAATGGTTGTGAGACTTGCCATATGTTACAAAGGTGCACAGTTTACAAGATATGGGATATTTTCAAGAAAGACAATAAAGATCCAAAAATCATTCCCTTGAAAAGACGACAAATGTTATGACAAACAACGGTTTAATAATTTGGGAAATTTTGGGTTAACATTGAGATGTCTCAAGTTGGATTCTTTGAGACTTGATGAACACTTACATTTGCAGCGAGTATGACGTGGGTACCGCTGATGGAGGTGGTTCTTATTTCCAGACCCAACTCTTCGTCTGGTTTCTTCTTCTTCAAGGTCACAATTTCAACGTAGGCAGTCTGGATCACAAGCGGATCGTGAGTTTTCTTGACCAAATTATCACAGAAATCCTTTAGTTCATGGCACTGAAACAAAGGAAGAGGGTATTCACAAAAGTAACTACAGACTTAAATAGCAAGTGAGAAAGTCGACATGAAAAGCAGCGACATTGCTTTGGAATAAAAATATTCACATGATTGCCGATGAGATCAAAAGCAAAGGCGTGAAACCTTTGCCTTCACCACAGTACAGTACTCTGTTCAAGCCATGCAACTTTTCTGTGACCAGAGAGAAGTCTCAAAAACAGATCATTTTACATCTAGGAACAGACAAACAAAAATGAAATTTAGCATGCCAGTGGCGAAAGTGGACAAAACATTGAAAAAAAAAATGGGACAGAACGATTATGATATCCTACATAATGTACTGCACTTTCCTGACCACATGCACACCGTAGGGACCCTGCCGTGGTCCTGAGAACCCTAAAAGTGATCTCAAACTAAACGAACGTTGGCCTGCATGATTTCCTCTCTTGAGCGACTGGTTGGTACGCGAACGAAGCCTTCTTCAATTGGGTTAGTGTGCAGACTGCAGAACAGTCGAAGGAAGATATTTCATCACCTAAAGTATGATCTTTACTTGGAGGGAAAGCAAACTTCTTAATTATTTACTGATTAAGATCAGAGTTACAAACTTCACAAGGTGCAGGTCAGCTCACATCTGTGTAACAAGCCATGCAAACAGAGTGGTGTGCTTTCATGTATGACCTTGCATGCTCAAGCAATAAGGTGGGTTTGGGTTTGCACAAGCAGAAACTGAAGACAGTTGTGGGTCTGGGGAGGGGGGTTGAAGTAGCCTCGTTGGGAGAATTTAAACTATCTAGGTAGATGAGTATTGGTCTTTCAGTATTAACTCACCGATTAACAAGAGCCCAAGGGCACTGTGGTTCCTCGCACA
>VJOZ01042862.1:3820-18225 GCA_009801055.1 Stichopus horrens | reverse complement strand
TGACCTCTGGTGACCACAAACAACTTTGACCTCTACCAAAAATAGTAGCGATCATCTACTTAATATGACCAAACCATACACCAAGCAGGAGATTAGTCAAGGTTACCCTTCCTGAGACATTGGCTTTTAATACAAGTATGGAATCACATACAAACACACACACACACACCACATCACGTAGATTCCTTTCGCCTTCGGCAAGGAATCAAAAAGAAACAAATGTGTAATAAAAAAAAAAGCTATACTGTAAAACCAAGGAGAGCCGAACATTTAGAAGAAGACTAGATTCTTCGATGTGGCACACCTGCATTAACTAAGAGAACTGTGTAAGCATCTTTATAGTAATAGAATGATCCTGCCCTTAACAAATGAAACAATCATGACTATGTACTCAATGTGATGTGCACACACAAGGTAAATATGATATGTACATCAATTATTACAGCATTTGAACGAACTTCCCACTGTTATGACCTCAAATGACATTCCCATTCTATCACAAACAAGAAAAATTTGTGCTAGTCAATCTGATAACCTCACAAACCAGACAAGACATCCCCTCATAGCTTGCTTTCTTGAAACACAAGTATCAAACTAACAAGAATTATCACAACCTGATGACCACTTAATGAACTTCAAGCAAATGGTCCTGGATACGAATGGCATGCAAATCCTAACAGGGTTGTTGATGTTTGTTACTTTTTTTAAATCATGATTTAAACCAGTGCTTTAACTCAAAAGTGTTTTTATGAAATAAATCAATTTAAATCATGATTTTGTAAAATAAAAGTCATAGCGTGTAACTGCTTAAGATGATGCCTTTACAAGTTGGGTTACACAAAAGGACATACTGCACGTAGACATGAGCATGACAGCATGTCTGCAAAGGTACACATACAATCTAAACCAAGAAAATTTCCATCTGACTAAAATAAAGAGAGTAAAGTTATGGATGAGATCAAAGTTTACCAGTATCTCCCAGTCATCTATGGAGGCAGGTTCCACATGAACCCTCTGACATGCCAATGTATATGGTTGTTCCTGGAGGATTACCTGCAATGAAATGAAAATCAAAACAGGGAGAATGCTTTTAGTTATTATACTAACAATATGTACATCCACAGGGAAATATTGATGAAGAAAACCTTTTCAAATCATTTCCATTTAAACAAGAGATAGCGAGTCATTTCAAAGCTTTAATAACTACATCAAAGGATAAAACAAAATTGTAGTATTCAAAGAGAGGAAGATAGAGTTCGATTACAACATGCAGGTGTCTCTTTATGTTGCCAAACAAGAGAGAGACATAGCCTTTCTTGTGACTTTGATCAACAGCGCCAGCCTGCACAGGGTGAAAACTGACAATGGCAGTGAATTCAGAGTACTAAAAATCAATGAATGCAAGATATGTTATGCTCTGATGTTTAACCAACAAGATTCCTTTACAGTATTTCAGAAACTTGTGTTTCTATGATTCAGATTGAATATACTGAATACATCAGTCAACTACTATAGAAGTACATCATTACAGTAAATTATTTCATACCAGGAAACTACTGTACGTAGCACAGCCTCATCATAACAAACATTCTATTCATCAAGCAGTGAATACTGTATGTTGTGCATATCCCAAAACTCACCCGTTTTGACAAACTACCTGTCTGAACACAACTATTGCACATCCCAATAAAGTGAAAGAAGTAACTGGTAACCTTTGACACTGCCTCTACCTTTGCCCTAATCCATAATGGAATAGCCCATCCTTCCAAGGTGCCACTTCCTCCCCAAAATGCACTTTGCACCCAAAACTCATAGGGAGCCTGTCCCAAGCCAGAGATGCCGTCCCTCCACAGAGAGCAGGGGGCTCTAGGGCGTGGAGTAGAGTCCGTCCACCCAGGGATGGAACACTTTGCTAAATTTCCCACTGGCATTTGTGTAGGGGTGGAACAGGGGGCAAGCTTCCAGAAAGTTGGGGTTCCTAGCATATCGAAGGGGTAAAATTGTGCAGCTTAGCACAAAAAATATAACTGAAAACTTGTACAAAATTTGAAAAATCAATCATGACATGCAGGATTTCCCGCAAGCGTCAAGGGTTTCCTGCAAACCAGGTTCGGAGGGTTCGCAGGGTTTTCTACCCTGTTTCCAGGTTGTGGTAACAGTGACACACTTGCATTGTACTATCAGCTCTTAATGACCACATTTAATCTCATCATTTTTGCAAGTAACTCCTACAGTAATTTTTTTTTTAATTACTAATCGAAGTTGGCTGTCCAAAGGACAACCTTGTACCAAATTTCCTGCAGAGGATTTGGGCATCTTGGATGCCAGGACTACCATTTAACTGCATCACTGCAAAGGATATGACAAAATTCTACCAACAGCCATCTACACCTTACACTGTATACTGAGTAACTAATACAGTTAAGTTACAAGCTACAGTACACTTGTTACAGGTTATACACTAGTCATACTGTAGGCTAGTCAACTAGCTATTTTTTTCTGTTGCTGTTGTTCAAATAATATCTAGATGTATGCACACATACAGCATGTGTATGATATGTACATAGTACTGTAGTAATGCTTGACCAAAGTAATCCAGTTTGTCACATACCTGCACTATTCTATTGATATTACAGCTGCACTTGACTGTACAACTTGTTCAGGTCAACGACCTTTATACTATTGTTCACATAGACTGTTTACACACATGAAAAAACATAGTTTGCACTTTACTGAATGTTAAACATCCAGCACACTAATGATGCATCTGATGTTAAGTACTGTGTGTTGTACAGTAAATATGCAAAGAGTGTGCAGTAACCTTTACCAAGGTGATGGTATGCAACAACACAGCTTGTTGCCATTAGAATATTGATCACATTGAGTTGCTCTGGGTTCATAATTATCAACGAAGCTTGCTATCAAATTTGAAGCTTTGATGAACACAAACAGCTGATTGGTCTATCCTGATACCTGAACATGGCCATGACTTTCACTAGTTGCTGTACTGTATGTCTTAATTATATACGTGAGATTTCAAGGAGATCAAGTGGTTGTCAAACTACTACACATGTACTGTATGCATACCCTGCAAAGATATGAATGCTGGTTTCTGCTAAACCAGCCACTTGTCATGTGATTAATCAGCAAGTGTTTCAAATTAGTTTGGGTGCGATGAATGAGGATTTAAGTCAGAGAAAAATGAGTACTAAAGGAGAATTGAAACACACATTCTTACACGTCTTCAAAATACAACTGATATGAATGCTATGAGCACCAACTATGTAGGTACAGTTCTAATGTTATTACCAAGTATATTAATTACAGGATATTGGTTACAAACATCAGTTTTGATAAAAAATATTTAGTGATTGTACTCACTATGACATTCAAAAAGTTAAAAGCACTGTACTTTTTGCTACAAGCTCCAGTACCAGCAATATATTTGCCATGTGATATGGTGCTGTATGTCTTAAATTTTTGCTATGCTGTGTACACACTTTCTGATGGTTGACTAACTTATCAGTCCTGGCATTATTGATGAGGTCATATTCACTTATAAAAACTCAATCATGGTTTTCAATGTACTCAGATACACTGCTATATTTGCCTCTCCTATGTACTTTATATGGCACTAATATAGCACTAATATTATGGCCACGAATTTCCTGCTGTCTGCTTTCTTCCGCTTTGCAATTGATTGCATTATTCCTCAATGTTTCACTCTATCAGGAACAAACAGTGTACCTGTGGCATGCCATATTACAAAGAAATAAAGTTCATGTGTGTTGTACTGTAATCAACTGCATACAATGGAAAACAGTATGGTAACAGATACATACAATGTGCGAATGTATATTGACTATATTTCGTAGCTTTTGTGTCAGTGTCCATTTTGAGGGTCAACATGGACAATGTGTGGTCACTCTTTTAGTTTCCTCTTGGTGGCAATCAAGTATTTTGGGCACAGAGTTTGCTCTTTTTTTCTATTTTTGTAAAAATTTCCATTGAATTTTCTGTCTTTTCCTCATGTTTTCAAAATATTTTAGGACAAAATGTTTTCTGCGTTCTTGTTCCAATTCCGTAATGTTTGTGGAAATTCTATGAGTTGAAAACTGCGGGCACTGCAAACACTCAGTTATTGGTGTTGAAATACTGTACCTACATAGCATTCACAGAGTTTGTGTCTGACAGTTATTGGTCACTTCAAAGAACCTATTCACATTCTTTTCTGTACAGAAAAAGATCAGTTGTTGGATGTCCTTAAGTGGCCAAAACATGCAACAAAACAGCTGAGTTGACCTCCTGTGCATGTCCTCTATTATCCTACTGCACTGTACATAATTTATAGGTGATTGAAAACAATGAAGGGATCATCTCTACTGCATAGTTAAAGCAGAGTGCATTAATCACATTAAGACAAGTAAGTGAGGCAGACTGAGACACAATGACACTGATGACTTAAATCTACAAAACATACACAAAACGGTTGCCATGTTGATTTCTGTACAAACTTGCTTAGAGTCTTCAACCAAGTGGCAATGGTCTACTGTACATGCACTGATACAACAGACAGGTATCACATCATCACAAAACAAGAGAGTTCCTATAAAATTATGAAATCAACTCCCACCTCCTGGCCATGTTTCAATCCCGCCTTATCAGCAAGGAGGCCATTTATCTGCACCGCAGGAGTGGAGGTCAAAGGTGAAGTTGCTACTGCAAAGTCTCCATTCCAGGAGAAGAAGGCTTTCCTTTTTTCTCCCCACTGAATTTCAAACACCCTGATCTGTAAATTAAGAAAAAAAAACCAAAGTTGTAAATTGTTCAATGTATTTAAAATCCAATGAAAATGACAGAAAAAGGAACGTTGGATGTATGCAAGCTACAGTTGCTTTACTTCTTAGCAAGTCTCATAAATTATGAGTAACAAGAGACTCGGGGGTAAAACAAAAGTGGAATAAATTATGCTAGTACTGCACTACAAACTAGCATTACAAAGAGGCACGCTGTCTATTGACAGACCTTGACTCACGCTGGTTAAACCATGAAACAAGTGTTAAATTTTGATGTACAGGTACCGTACAGTTTTCACCCACTATGGTTCATCTCCCACATTTTTCTAGGGAACATTCCTGCATCTTTCATAATGTTCATGCTACAGTAGATCGACATCATCTATTACAGACAATGCTCACTTTGTTAAACAAGATTCACAAAGCTAACTCTCCGGAGACAGAGTGGAAAACACACAACAATAAACTGAGACTAATTTCAGTTAATCAGCTCAAATACTGTACCTCTTGAGAGGAGCGAAGCTCTTTGCTCCAGTCTTCGGGAAGAGTGATGAAACAGTGTTTGTTGGTACTGAACAACAACGTGGCTATCCTGCCACCCCTTCCCATCATTGTAGCTGAAACGAAGGAGAACATTTAGAATTTACTGATGGTGTATGCTGCAAATTATTTCTCTATGCTCAGGAGTAATCTCTCCCTTTACAATTTTCAATCATGTGCATCAGTTGCTACAATGCTGTAATTGCCATAATCAAAGATGAATCTGAAAACGTCACGTCATCATGGTGGTCACGAGAGACGGCCAAGATGCCTTTGGTACAAAGTACTGAAAAGCGACTGAACGAGACAGACGTTTCTTAAAGGTTACAAAACTTCACTGCAGGCTAGATTTAAGCTGGGCACATTCAATCTCCTGACTACGGAAACAATATCTCTACGAAACAGAAGATAATCAAGTTACTGTACAGTAGATGAAAGTGTTGTTCCAACTGGATTATATTTTGACTCTGACAAGTAGGAGCAAAGTTCTGTTGACATTAAAAGATTGACTAAAATCAATAAAGGGCTCTCAATCATTCTTCCCCTCTTTGTTAGAGTACAAAATACATGACAAGGAACTTCACACAACGCACATCAGTTATTACCACTGGCCAATCCTCCGAGCACGACGTCTTCAGTTACATGCTCCTACGCCACAAAACAAAACTAGATGAATATTTGAAAATTTCTTTAATTATTAACACAACATTTTCAGTCAAGGCATTTGTTTCTTGCCCTCACTTGATATGTGACATTTTGGCTGATGCATTGACAGGGAAATTAAATGTGAATGAACGGCGTGCGATGATGTACCGGCCGCTGCACACTTAACACCCAGAGTACAACTGAGTTCTTCAAGCCTCAGTTTTTGCAATGATGAGTATGATGAAGTGTAGGTTTTTTTTTTGGTTTTTCTTTGAGAAAAAAAATTAGAACAAAAAAAGGGGGTAAGGGGTGTAAATTGGATGAAATACTTTATAGAATGCATGCCTTTATAAACCATTTATTGACAGTCTTCAAAACATTTTCAGTTTGGTAGAGGAAACACACACAAGCAACTGTAAACACCAACATGCATGTACTGTACACAACAGGTACATGTGTACAAATGTCCATGGCCACTAAATTTTGAGTATCCACAAAATGTGGAGCTACAAGTGGACACACGTACAGTATGCACATTATTCGCAATAAAAAATGACAATTGAATTTTCAGATACTGCACTGGCCATTGTGAGTCAGAGGGTGACTCTGCTAAACAAAGCTTCACATATTTTCAAAACCATGAATGTTGTAGTATTTCACTTAACATTAGCAGTTTTACCAAAGCTTCTAAAATCTTCTGTTCTGAATGTATAGCATTGTAAGACACTATTTCTTCAGCTTTGACAGTCTTTTAAATGATAGTAAAAGATTTCAAAATGGTCTCTTTTGTAGTGGAAATGTACTGTAGCCAACAAAACAGCATACTGTGCACACATCTGCCAGTCTCACAAATCTTGACAATGTTTAAATCATTTTTATAAATCAGAAAAATTTTCCTTATATACTTCTCAATTTTATAGCTTATATATACTGAACCATTATAAGAATTTTCCAGAGAACTGTAAAAAAAATATTAATGAATGTGTACTGTACAAGGTACAGTACTAGACAAGCAGGTCTTTGCTCCCCCCTCCCACTCCCTTCAGCCCACATTACCTCATCTCCTTTCTCAGTTACAAGCTACGGAGATGATATACTTTCCAATGTCTTTAGTTCATACTAGTTTATGTCACCAGTAGAGGAAAGAATACTTAAGGAAGTACTCTAAATCTAAATCCTGAGGTCAATGGACAAAAGGAAATTTTGCTCTTTGGAACATAATACTTGAAAAGTGCAACATTGTGTATGGTTCTACTTCAGTTAATTTCCTTAAAGCAAATCTTTGTTCAGACCATGGAGATTCTGAAAACAAGTTCTGTTGACATAACATTTACAAATTATAGTACTATACATGTGCAGTTCTGTTGCACTGTAGCTATACAATAACTGTATAAATGCTCATCAAGGGCTTTTTAACAATACAGGCTACAGTAAATCCTGAAGTGCTACAGTAAGAAACTATGATGCAAACCTTACATTCATTACAACAAACTCTGCTACCAAGCTAGTCTGGGAATTGAAATAACACTGTGATCATACAAAAATGTTTTTCTCCTTATACCAAGATTGCAAATGAACAATGTGTTTACAGCAGTCTGGTAACAAACATGTACTGTACTAGTGATGCTTCAGTTTTAAGTACAAGGTGGCCTTTGGGCAACTTGAGAAATTTGAAACTAAAATATACAGCACACTTCAGGGTCCCTATGCTGTATCAATACTAAGGCACTATCACAGGCATGTATAGTGGTACAGTATCAAGATATCCCTAATACAATTAAATGAAATTACAAAGGTACGATATTTGACAACATGTTACAAGGTTGAACTTGAACAGTTGCCTCACGGTACATGTTGATTGAATCAAAGTAAAACAAGGTCTTGCTACAAACATAAGATTTTGAAGGAGTAAGCCACGTTCTGAAAAGTCTTTACGTTACAGGGTATTTTTCGAACGTTTCACTGTACAAAGTCCACAGCATGCAAGACATTGTACATATGTATATCACAACAGCAGATTGTCACAGAATGTTATCACCGATGAGAGTCTTTTATGTAGATGAGGGTTAGGTTTGAATCAATCACAGTGATCAATGCAAGCAATGACAGCACACTCCATTTGCACCAAATAGCCTACAGAAAACTCACATCTGGTTAAGCTGTCAAGGGTCAACCTAACATATACTGCATGCCATAGACAACTACACACTTCTTTAAAGAGCAGTATATTGTACTGTACAGTAGTACCCCGGTACGGTGCACTGCAGTCAACAAGTGCTAAACTTTGTCATGATTTAGCCATACAAGGGATCATCTAGATATCATCAAACCAGACAAGAGATAAGATTTACCTCATTATCACAGACAACAGTTTATACTACTACTACTATGTACACAGAAATCACAATACCTTGATACAGGAGCTGTTTGATGCTACTACTGTATCACACTCAAAGTTTTTACAGTAATAAGTACTGCACACTAAAATATCACATACAGTAGTGTAAAACTCAACATACAGTAGCTTGCTCAAGCATCTACAGTTGTGTAATGTATATCTGCAATATTGTGGAGTAATTCAGTTATGCTGTTATATTAAGTGGTTTACTGCAATGTACAGTACACTATTTATCTACTATTATAGAGAACAGCAAAACTGATATACTGTACTTGGTTATGGCCGAAGTCAATGTGCACTCACCACNNAGAAAATTGATATTTCACAAAAATTTGGAATATTTTCCTTACTAAATGTTGAAAACATCCAAACAGCATGTTCCATCTGGAGGTTTTAGATATCTGAAAAATGATTATTTCAAAATGGTATGATGCATTATGGGAGTTTTGTTATGTTACTCAAGTGCAAACTTGGTCAAGATGCAAATTTAAGTGTTCGCCTGTGGATAGCCTCAACAAATGAGTAAATGACTATTAAAAATTGCTAATTGAGTTTGTAACCAGATTTTCTGCTTCAGGCCCAAGTCCTTAGCAGCTGACACTTTTAAGAATGAGAACTGTGGTGTTGAGTATTATCTCTTTACTTTAAGCATCGATGTACACAAATCATTGTAAGCTTTTCATGTCTCATTCTCGTATGTTCATAAGCCCTGTTTCCTACGGAGCGCAAAGGGAAAAAAATGTACAACAGGAACATTCAGAATGAAAAAATCAGCCACACTGCCTTTACTTGTTGAAGAAATGAGATTGTGAAATATTTACTACACAGTATGTTGGGCAGTGCAATACAGTACTGTACTGTGAAACATTGTTAAAGATTTGTATGATAACAGTGAAGTGTTTCTGTATCAGGACAGCACAGAGGATATTTTATACAACTTTGATGAATATTTCCATGTTTGAGTTTTTTCTTCTTCACACACACAACCATTCAACATGCAAACCTGCTATAAAGCATATTAGTGGTTCTCAAACAATTTTAGACTACAACACCCTTCCACTGTCTCAAACCGTCCCAGTACCCCAGACCTCTATCTCTTCCCTTGCCCTTCGTACAGAAGTAGGATGCTCAACAATTCTTTTCCTCAAATATCTTTTTTCTCTATTTGCAAGACTAACAAAAGCCTGTGTAAGGCAGACATACAGTACTGTGAAACTGACCAGAGCTAAATACAGTTCAGTCGGTGAGTGAAGGGTGAGATTTGATACATACTGTACTGCAGCTGCTAGACTACAAACATCTGATTCCTTGCTAGTATGGAAGAGACTCAGATCAAATCTTTCAGTAGTAGTATTATGGTGATGTTGAAGCAGAGGGGGAGAACTACTAGTGGAGAAGATACCCCCTTGATGTCCTATTGTGCACTTTATTTCTGTAATGTTGTGTTGTAATCACCAGCTACTGTGATCTATTCCCAGTGTAATCATTGACTTCTTAATGTCATGGGAGGGGGGGGGCATAGGCAGAAGGGATCATTTGAGAACCATTGCAGTAGATGGATCACTTTCAAATGTTTTATCTTGAGATGATTCAATTCTGACTTAGAGTACAAACTGTATCACACCATCTACTTGCTTGCATAGTAAAACTACCAAGTTTCCTTTGTCATACCTCCCACATGCAGACAACAAACTTTGATGATATTTGTGATGCTATAAAGCTAACTTACAATACTTACACAATCCCTTGGAGTATTTTCAACTAACTTGTACTATAAGCAAGTACAGTTACACTTGCAGAGCATACAAACTGTCTGCAATGTTTTGACAACAGATCTCACAGAAGAATTTATGACTTAGGCCAGTTGATGGTCTAAAAGTTGCATGTGAAAACTGCTTTCTTTTAATTTCCATGACTAACCTGCATATTGTAGCCATACTAGTGTGAGATACAGTGCCTAGCCCTCTGTCATCAGTGCAGAAAAGACTATTGCAATTTGTGTAGTCTTGCCTTCATCAGCAAAATCACATCAACTGCAAGTTTACCGTAGGAGAAAGTATTAATAAGGTGTCCCACTTCACTTCTGAGATATTCTCTGACTACCAGGTAATATGGAGGAGGGATGAAAGAAGAGGGGGTGTCTCCATCCATTTTTGCGATATTTTTTAAACTATTAGGTAACCTCAGCCGCAATCTGGTGCAATATTCGGCTTCTTTTAAAGTCATACTGTAAAATGTGCTAGACAAGATGCACTGTACTAAACAGTACAGTAGTTACTTTCACTAAGTCACTGATGACATAGTAGCACTGTACAGTAGTGAACACTTTGCANNTGTAAGCTTTTAAAGAGGCACACTGACTTGTTTTGTGAATTTCACCTAATTTTCCTGCACCTGCTAAGTTTCCTTTGCATACTTATGACAAATGGTCAAACTTAGAAAACCATCATTTTTTTATACACTACGAGACATTAGTGAATGAGTAATTAACGATTCAATTTAGTTTCTAAAATTTAATGACCAGATACTTTTCACAGTTATTACTAATTCAAATGCTCTCAGTTCAACTCAGGATAAAAAAGTTCAAAAAATTTGACACTTTCTGTTACTTTTAGATGTGAAATTTACTAATTACGGTAATCATGAGCATTGTCCTGTGTACCCTCAAAATCCTCACAAATGCAACTCAATGAGCCCCTTTAATAAGTATCCATATTCTAATATATCACTGTAGGATAACTAAAGAAACTTCCGTGTGTTTTAAACGCTTTGCAAATTTACACTTTAGATTCCAGGGAAAATGAAATCAGTACTAAACTATGTTCCACTAGTACATACACATTTTATGAAAATGGCATTAAACAAGCACTGTTAACTTTGCAATAATCTCAAGCAACCTTCTTGACCAAATAACTGGCCTCGTGATGTTCAACTTACGGTCATGCTAATGAATGTGGTACACTGCAGCCTACCACACATAGAGGATAACCTGAACTCTGATTGATATATTTTTTGCAAAATCTGAAACAAAAAGAAATCTGATCAATAAGGCCTCTAAAACCATTCTTATTAATACCTTATGTTGCTGGAGCTACTGGGGGTTTCACTCCCAGGACCAGCAGAGGGGCTTTGTCCCTAGTGGACGCATGTTAGGGCCCCTACAGTAGCCCCCATGCACGCGCACTCAAGCTTCATGGTCACGGTGCACCTTCGGTTCACTAGTGACACTTCCGTATGTGTCAGCCAGGGATTTCACAGATTGTACGGTGTCCCCTCCCCATGCACCTCTGAAATCCTGCACATGCCACTGGGTTGGACCCTTTGAATATTTCTGACTTAGGTCACACTTTACATGTGAACTACAAGCATAGAAATGCAATTTCAGAATCCAGAAGGCCAAACAAGCTTTGGCATCAACCGTGGATGCTTCTGTACAATTGCTACAGTACTCAGTTGCATGCTTGTCTAGATAGTGCATGTTACAGTATCAAATGAGAAGTTTGAACAATACATAGTATTACTGTACATTCATGCTGTTAGAATATGGTGCATGAATTTCTTTCCAGAAGAGTGATAAAATGAACTCATTTAGTAACAAAATGATGTATTTTGACAGGTTCAAAAGTCATTGCCTGAAAGCTCTTTGGTAGGTTGCACTTTTTCGGCCAATCAGGGAGCATGTACTGTACAACCTCATGAAAACATTAGTGTTTTGCCCATCAAGGTAAACACTTCTGCATAGCCATACTGTACGTGTAGTACTGCAGGCCTACTGATGATAGATTTTTGATGTGACTGACAATACTCTCCCTACATGAATAAGAAGAAAAAAATAACCCAGCACAGTGATGTACTGTAATAGTTTAGTGAACTTGTGTGGATGCCAATAAATACTTTTATTTGTCTAGATTGCTCATGTTTGTTCTTGTAGGACTTTTGCATTGGATACTTTTAATAAAAAAAATAAGTTTAGTGTTGTTGTGATATGAAATTTTTGTAATTGATACTGTAAGCACATTTCTTTCACTTGCCAAATAATATCTGATATCATAGAGGTAAGTTGAAATCAAAGCACTCCTGAATAAATGTATAAAATGCATTGTGGAGCCTATGTGCAACATTCTGAAATGATACTTATTTTCATACAAATCAAAATGACTCATTCAAGAAAATGAAATTGTAAGGTCTGAATTCTTGATATGCTATTTTGTGTTTACTACTTACTATGTGATCCAAATCTCTTTTTTTTTTCTCTTTAAGCACACAGTCGATGTCGTTTGGGTCATCTCAAAAGTGATATCAGGAGTATTAAGTCTGATAACTGCATGATTTGATATTTCAATATCGCAACTACTTTAATCATTAGCAAACTTAACATTGTGGATCATTGGATATTGATGAAGTGGTTTATACTGAAATTTTTAACTTGAAATAGAAGGTCTGGGCCTAGACTAGTACAATAACAAACTAGCATTGTGAACCCTAACCTCAGGACTCGCTGCCATAGCCAAGTGTAAGAGTATGACTGATTACAAACTTAGGCCGACAGCAAAGCTAGTCATAATCAGTCACAGTACTACTACTGCCTTTGGCCAGGAGGCAGGACTAAGTCAAGGCTTGTGTGGTCTGGCTAAAATAATACAGGATTGCAGGCACAGGATATGCCTAACACTGTAAACTGTTACTGCGTACAATAACTTAGGACTCAATCCTGACCTCGGCCCTGGCTTCAGTCTCTAAAGACTAACTAGTCTACAGTAATTGAGTGAATCACTGAATGATGATTGACTTGAAACAAAACCTACTGTGGGCCTAAGTTCAAAGGTCTTTTGTAGGTCTATACTACTTTAATATCGTCACTGTTAATTACATAGAGTATTTTAACTACTGTCGATCTCAGAGGAATGAAATCAGAACCACACTGAAAGAAAGCCTACGCCTACCTGGATGGACTTTTACTGCAAGAACAGGCCATACAGTGTTACACAAATTGTCGCGGATCCCAACCACACGTAAATTACATGCCAATGACTTGCGAACAACTAGGAGTAGGACTACTTTTCACGGTCTCCGCCATTCCCTTTGACAAGTAATGAACTTGACGTTTTCAATCTGATCGACGGATGCTTCGGAAAGTAAACTTACCAGAGTATCCATTTGTATTTTACATGAGAACTCTAAAGTAGAATATTATCGAATATTTAAACATCTTCAACTACTCAGTCCCACGGTACTGAACTCCCTGTTCGGTGTTCCTGCTATATTTGCACTGTTTATACTAGCATGCACTGTATAATGTATCGTGTAGCATGCATCTCGCGACCTCGGCCGGCTTCCAGTTCTACTGTATGGTGTATACTGCATGCATAACCCTGCACTTCCAGGGCAGGGATAGGGAGGATTACACAAAAGGCATATATACAGTATATATTGCATACCACGAACAGCACTATATTACTGTATATGGTGTGCATATGTTACATACCCTGTAATTGGTTAATCTACATAATCTTCTCAAGAATCGAGGCAATATTTCTACCGATTGTTATTGTTACAAGCATTTTTGAACATTCAACTTTTTTGCTAGTTTATACATTGTGTTCATTGTATCTTTGACGACATGGCGCTCCTGTTCGTTTTGGTATTTCTCGATCAAGGATCCGTCCTGAAGGTGCATTCCGTCTTACTGATGATGATGTCAAAGTTGCATACTTCAGGTAGTTAGCTGACAACTCAGTTGCGTCACCAGGATTTTAAAAGTGTTGGGGGGATGGAGGGCAAAAAAAATGTTGAGGGGGGCAACAAATTTTCGAGCCCTGCGTGAAACCGAGCGCGAAACGTGAGACTTAGTACCGCGTGGGGTCCAGGGACCTGCCTTAGGGCCCATGGTGGGGTTCCAGGGGGCGCAGCCCAGGAAGCTCTGAGGTTTTAACAAATCTCTTGGTAAAAAATTATGTCTCAGGATAGGGGTATGTTGGTTCATAATGCATCATGAAAGCAAAGATTCCAAATGATTTTAATGCAAG
>VJOZ01042861.1:6928-18107 GCA_009801055.1 Stichopus horrens | reverse complement strand
ATTGTCGTGTGTTTGTATACTTCGAAATCACCACAATCTTTACTCAATGAGCCCCTTTAATATAAATCAGTGACTTTACTAGTGAATCAAATTGGTTCAAATCTGTAAAGTTTTATGATTGCAAGTAGATTCCATTTCATTGTTTATCTCAAGGACTGTAGATACTGGTAAGATATATCTTTTACATATTTTTGGTGGAAATTTGCAATAGATTCAACAGTACTTGGGCAGTGTTGTCAGTTGTTTCTCCATAATTTTTGCAAGATGCGTGTTTAGCCTTCATTTTGAGGCAGATTGCTACAGCTATAAGTGTACAGTCTTTCTACCAATTACCTTTCCCTTCCTTACATCACTATGACACAGTTACGTGTCTGAGTTCTCTACTAGACTAAGTCAAATCACACCGGGGAAAACAAAATCTGAAGCAGTCAGCAAGTCTTATACATTCACTTTGCTTTTCTTTTTCTTACAGTTACTTAGCAGTTACATGACAAAATCATGTAACTGCTGTGGCAGCAGACCAAAAACAACCAGAATGCACAAATGCATTGTGGTCTGGATGATTTAATTATGTGGACATTTCTCTGAATTTGTTATATTTTGCAGTGTCACAATTTTGACCCATCAATGACCTTTGAACTGCACAAGAAATGATAGAGTACTTGTACTTACTGTGGCACACCCTCCGCACTAAATATGACTTTGGCCAAGCTTCCCTCCTTGAGATATTGTGTTCACAAGGTTTCACAATTCGACCCCTCTTGATACCAAATGACTTTTTGTTCTCCACCAATATCCATAGGTTCGTGTACTTAATGTGGTTAACCCACAGACTAAACATGACATCTCTCTAACCTTCCCTTCTTGACATATCACATTTTAAAGTCTTTAACAAATTGTCCATTTACAGTACCTCAAACGACCTTGGACCTCCACCACACAATAGGGTTCATGCAACAATGTGGTACACCAACATACTTACTATTAAAATTGTGATATCAGGTTTACCAGGTTTCCACAATTTGAACCCTGTTGACCCACAATGACATTTGGTTGGACTTCACCAAAAAAAAATAACGTTCTTGTACTCAGTGTGGTATACCTACGTACCAAATATGAGATTAGTCCAAGTTTTCCTTCTTGAGGTACTGTATTGTGCTTCAAGGTAGGTGCTTCAAGCATACATATCTGAACACACACATACCTGCGTGATTAAAAGTTACGGTTATCATCCAAACCAAAAAACTGCAAAATGTTAGCAACTTCAGATGAATGAAAGGACAGAAGAAAAGTGTTAAACATCCTCAAATGCAGACTACAAAGTGATATTTTGTCATATTTTACCTGCAATATGACACTCTCCATGCTCAGGAGGTTTGAGGCACAGGTACCGATAGGATTGGGATTACCATTTGGCCACAAACCTAGGAGCTGAGTCCCTGAAATTAAGACACTGTGAAAGAAAATTGAAAAGGAGATCCTCCGGGGGTAATTAACAACTATGAAAACAAAGACTGAAAGGGTTTCAAATGTTTAAAAGTTAAAGCAGGATGTGGTGTTATTCCTACACTTTTACAAGTACACCAAAGCACTGCCTGTACTTTTGACAGTACCATACTCTATTTGTCCAAAAACATATAAAAATTACCAAAATTCCTAAAGATTCCATTGCTTTTTGTCTTGTCTTCATTATTGGAATTATTACTATTGGCATTTTAACTTGTCTCTGCTCCTCTATGCCCCTCTGTATGGCTTTTGAAAGACTTTTCACAAGGTCACGATACACTAATCAACCCTTAGTGTAACGCTTGGTTAGGATAAGGGTTAGGCGACGGTAATCTTCTATCAGAGAAGGCTACGGGTGCTTTTATACATAATATTTTTGGCAATAGCATTTAATCAGATACGGATATCATTCAAAACTCAAGATAAATTTTACATTCACATTTGATTCAAGGCTGTGGATCAGAGCTCACATGGATGATCAACAAACAAGATGTACATGCATAAAAATCAGTTGTCATGACAACTAGCTGCTTCTTGCAATGTACTAGTGACAATTTGAATTAAGTCATCCACATGTGATGAACAACTGACAGTAATGAAGATGAAGATGGAACCAGAGTGACAGTGCCACTTCTGGTTTACAGGTCTCTCACCTTTGGTAATTGAATAAGGGCACTACCACCCATCCAAGACACACCTTCTCTGGAGGATTGGTGCCCTGCCCATAGAGGGAGAAGCAGAGTCGAGATTCTCTTGGAAGCTGGCTGATGGGTATCGGTAATTCCACGCTGAATGCGTCATGAAATAGCAAAAATAACAAGATCTTTTGGAAAGCTGTATTTACAGTAACATGAGTGGAAGCAAAATGAGAAGGAACTTTCACTATGAAACACATATCCTGACCTGATAAGATCTTTCAAGAGCTACTCCTTCACCAGCTCACTTCAGCAAAGGCTTACTGATAAGATTTCAACTGTAATAATGGTCATGAAAGGTTCAACTATACCAATATTTAGCTTCCACCATTCATTCAGTACCTGAGACCAGTAGAGCGGTAACAATTCTCAAGTGTCAACTTAAGGCATTGGAAAATAATTTGAATAAAATACAAGGTTCAAACGTTGTTCTGTGGGACTGGTGTCTTCCAATCCTGTCTTTGCCCAATGAACAAAATTAATTGCTGAATTTATCAGCCGTGCTCTTTTATCATCAGCTGGAAGAATAAAAAAAATTACACAAAAAAAACATAAACACAGACAAACATATATACAGGTGAGGGGGACGCACATAATAAACACAGACAAACAGATGTAAACGTAAAAAATCATACAACAAACAAGAATGCGAACAAAGCAAACACACACAAACATATGGACAAACAATCAAACCGAAACAAAAACACAAACACACACAAACATAAGCCAAAACACACACAAGGAACAAGCAAGCACAGAACCAAACAAACAGAAAAATACAGAGAGAAACAACCAAGAAGACATGAGATAAAAGAGAACAAAAAACAAAGGCTCAAGTACAGGAACACAGAAGCAAACAAGAAGGCACAGAAACAGACAGACAAACAAACAAGAAACACAACAAAACAACAAACAGTTAAAGAAATAAACAAGCATGCAACAATCAAAAATGCAAACAAATACACATAGAGACATATAACACAGCACACAAGCAAAAGAAAAGATGAAATGATACAAAAATAAGAAGCAAAAAACTTACACATGGGCAAAAGTTAACTTGTCAAAGAATGCAGTCGTGACCTTGGTAGGGTAGGATTCCATCGATACAGGGTGAAGGGGTTGACCACTGTAGAATAACTGTAAGGTAACTATGAATTCATCGTAGCTGTGGAAGCGATGAATACATTTTAATTAAAACAGATATCCCGAACAGTGATGTCGTATTTCATTCAATTCCTGAAAGTTCCAGCCACCAACAGATGCCAATTAATAGCACAAGAAATGCTACAAACTTATGAAACTATCAAGAACACAGAGGTGAAAGGTTTACAACGTTGTTGTGACAGCTATGTTGGAAATCTATTGGGTCAATGTGAGGCATTGTTAGCAGTTCAATACTACTAATTCTGTTTATTAATATTTTGTGAGCTATAATTTTAACTCTGTTGGAGATCCTGTGGGGGCAATGTGAGGTCTCGTTCCCAACTCAATGCTACTAATTCTGTCGACTAATAATCTAGTGAGCTGTCATTCTATCTTGACCAAGCAAATCTGCCACAGGTTCCATTGACAAGTCACATAACAATAACCGAGTGATTTTCTACTTTCAATACAATCAAAGACTGACTGCCAGTACAACTCAAGGCAAAAAGAAAGGCCTGGTGGGTAAATTTATGTGAGCTCCTGCCAAATCGACTTAGAAATGTTCTCCTTTACCTGGTCTTCCAGGACCTTGGTAACCTGTGAGCAGAGTCCAGCCTAACAGCCATCCGTTTACCCTTCGTCGTGATGTCTTTGACGCCGGCCTTGGCGGACCTTTTCGCTTCTGCGGTGAGTTTATTGAAGTCTGTATCAAAGGCCTGGCAGTACGAATCGATCAGTTCAAAGACGGCTTTGGTCAGGTTTTCCACTGACGTCTTGGTGGAGCTATATTCAAGCTTTTGAATGGCTTGCGTGATGCTGTTGGTCTCCACTTTGGCCAGCGTGGTGCATATCACCTTAACTGACTGAATCAGGGGCTCCTTGTGAATCTCATGTTGTGCCTGGGGGGACAAATAAAAATTTGAGCTTAAACTGGTAAGCGGGTAGTCACCAGATGTGAAGTTCTAATATGTAAGCCACAGGGTTCCTCCACACTTACATGGTTGCTTAAAGGTCATGAAGTGACTGCCCTTAAAAGTCAGAATTACATTTTTGTTCACACTTGAAGACGAATGTTCTGCCTATCTCTAAAACACACAACCAAGTTTCACTCGGAGTCACTCGTCGATGTATCCATAACATGTTTGTTTATTTCACAGGCAACAATACTCAACAAACTTAAAACATCAGTTTAGCGCCTAATTGCCAAGACAAAACAATTGAACCTTTCCAAACTTTTACTTAATAATGGAAACCACACAATGCTGACATTTGTAGCTGTCTCTGTTTTATATGTTTTATGTAAATTGGCAAAGAAACTTATACAACTAGACTACACATTTTCACAATTATTAAAATGGAAACTCATCTTGAAATTGTCACTTCAGTTGTTCGATACAAAATGCTAGGGAGCAATGTACATGGACAAAGGACAATCACCTGCACCACATGTAAGACATTATTTAATTTTAATGGTTTGGTACTTTGAGGGTGCTCACGGATTATGCAAACATTTCCATGTTTTAATAACACCATGAGTTACAGCATAACA
Organism: Stichopus horrens; assembly: GCA_009801055.1. Taxonomy (NCBI): domain Eukaryota; kingdom Metazoa; phylum Echinodermata; class Holothuroidea; order Aspidochirotida; family Stichopodidae; genus Stichopus; species Stichopus horrens. Next base: position 13,214 of record VJOZ01042861.1, on the reverse strand, counting down.
AACACATGGCACTCTCAAAAAGCCACTTTCTTAATGATTCCACATTCACAGAGCTAATGTCAATACAATGTCACCAGTAATTAAAGAATGAAATGGCTTTGTTTCCAAACAAGAGGATGCTGAGATGATTGAAATGTGTGTAGCCTCAGAGCTGAGTCCATTCGACAGCTACATTTAATCATGAAAAGAGTGATGAATAAAACAAAACATGCAAGAAAGTCAAACCGTCATAGGAAGCAAAGTTTAAACTCACGTTCAGAGCCACCATCAGTTTGTCCGTTTCAGAGGTAAAGTTATCGATGAGAACATCCAATCCTTGCCTGTGTGTGATTTACATAAAAGAACCTTGTCACCGAAGTGTGTGATTAATAAATAGAGATTGTGTTCTTACACAGTGCCAGATCGACACTGACAGCATGCTCAAAGCGACGGCGTAATCGATCGTCTACATAATCACATTCAGAAACATTTCTGTTGCAGAATTCCACAGGGACTATGTCATCATTAGTGCCAGTAATACAACCACAAATGAGTTTATCAATTACATCACTATAACCACCTGTTCCAATCTCTAAAAATGCTGACCACCGAGCAGGAGGACAAGAGGTCCCATTTTGTATAACCTTTGGTATGACTCAGCCAAGAGTGACCCATGACCTCCCGGACGGAAAGTGGGTGCTCTTCCGACTGAGTGGATCCATCCAGTAAGCACAAGACCATTGTCTTGCACCAGAGGTTCTCTGTCAGTGTATGCTGCTCAGAGAATTACAACTCAAAAAGGACGCTGATATCGGAGTATCACTCATCAAGAATGCAAGTGCATCTTATTTCAAATCTTACTCCTCACAGATTGATTCAGAATGATGCCACTCATGAATATAGATATCCAAACTTGACAAAATTATTTCAACAACAAACACAAAAAGTGATTCAGCAAGTCACCTGAAGGGGCATCACTTTGTCCCAGAGGGGCATCACTTCCTCCCTACTACAATAAAAAGGATTCAAGAAGTATTGACCTGAAGGGGCATCACTTTGTCCTCACTACAGCAGAAAGGGTTTCAAATGTACGAAACCGAAGGGGGTACACTTTGTCCGTACTAGGATAGAAATTGATTTGACAAGTATCAACCTTGAAGGGGCATTGCTTTCTCCTTACTATGACCAGGGGGATACAGAAAAATTTTACTTTGTCTCATCTACACATATTCAAATATATTTTAAAACTTGACATCATGAGCTAAATAATACACTTTATATACAAATGAGGGAGAATGAACTGGCCAAATACTCTGACTCATGTGATGGAGTGAATTTATCTTTGGAGGACTGAGATAGAGAATACAAAAACTGACAAATGGAAGAAACATGAAGCATGTTCTAAAGAGATTATCAACATTGCAGCCAACACCAAACTCTCTCCCTGATGGGACATCCTCGTAAAATTCACGATTTGAGTCATCATGCAGGTGACAAGGGAAATAGCACTGTCCTTTGACAGGAAATTTATCATGGCAGTAACAACCTCAGTCTATTTAAAAAGAAAATAAAAATCATCAGCACAAGTCAGTATATAAAACATAAACCTGCCTGGAAACTGAAGTTGTAACCGGTGTGTCTATAAGACTGGTGAACGTTGTGATGTCAATTTCAGTTTCGTCATCTTCCAGCTGATTTTGTGAAAAGAAATGAAAAGAATGTAACAAAATGAAACTTATCAAATGCACATGTGAAAGTGATCACTCCTGGAAAAAAAAAACAATGCAAATTTGTTCCTTACAAATCTCAGTTTTGTATCTTGAGAGAGTGCTCCATGTAACTTAACAACAATGTGAGACCCATCATCACAACTCATTATGTTTTCAATTGCCTCAGACTAAACAACCTGCAAACCAGACTTGTAGTGTACAATGACATCAGTATGAGTACAAGGGTTGTGTCTATGTTGTGAGTACGTTTAGAAGTACATGCGCTTTTCAATGAGTATGAGTATCAAATTTTGCGCCTACATGCAGAGGTTTCAAACTCAGTGAGTATGAATACAAAGTTAATTCCAAAAAATAATTCTCAAGCATTACAAGTTTGACTAAACAAAAGGCCCGCTAGAGAAATGTTTAGAGCCTATTCTCAATGCAACTCACAAGTGGAGAGATTTGTGTCTTTATTGTGTGGCATACTGAGTTTGTATCACTGTACGTGTATTGTACTCCAGTACTAATTACTGCGTTGTTATATTTTGTCTACAGTTAATAACCTGTTTATTTCCCATAGTGGGCAATCCATAAATTCAATTCAGTGTAGCTTTGCAGAGATATAGCAGTTCTTCCAAAATGATAAGTCCATACTTGGCACATCAAGATCGCAGTAGAAATTTGATTTTGCTAGAATATTTTTCATCTCCACCATTGGAGACAGGGCATTTACACCTGAAGATCCGTGACCAACTGTTACTCCATTCATTTATCATACGTGGTTGTAACAGCTATCCCGAACATGGGAGGAATCATTACTGCTGAACAACCGTGATCTTTAAAACATATTCCATTTGACTCATTTCTGTCCATGACTGTGACTCGCTGCTCTCATGCTTGTTTTAAAATTCCAAAATTACGACTCACATTCCGTTAGATTCATCAAATTTTTCAACTCCATGAGTATGCAGACCTGAGCCGTTGACTTTTGTGTGGGTTTTGAGTGGGTTTTGCTTTTGTTTCTTTTTTTGTTTACAAGTAACCAAGGTTGAAGGGCAAAAATGTCTTACTGTTCGGGCAAGGCTGACAGATATCTCCTCTTGCGTGACAAGAACCAGTTCGACGTCTTGGTCGAACTTCCTCCTCTCCTGGACGTACTCGCAGTGGCCCAGGATCATATCGCTGCAAAACAGGTTCAGTGAAATTACAGAGTGCTTTTAACGACCATCAACGTCAGGAGCATGATTGGCGACATCAGCAAAATTACATTTGCTTTCAAAAGGGCACTTTTTGTTTTGATTCAAGGCCAACTTAGTGACAGTTCTGTGTTCAAAGTCACACTGGTCACTTTTCTTGTGATCTCACTTGGATCTGTCGGTGAACTAACCCACGATAATAGTCAGTTCATCTGTGTGGAACTTTAGGATCAGACGAAACTTAACATTAGAAGGAATCTTAATCTTCAGCAAAATTCTTGATACTGTCTCAAAAATGTATTCATTCGTTGATTGTTGTGAGTATTGAAATGCAATCAACAGATTAAATAGATATACATAGCCACCAAAAATCTTTGCAAAGTACTCTCGAGAAAGTTAAACTCACAGACAAAGATGATATCTCACAAACTATTGCATTCAAGGATGATGACTACAATCGCATGGATGTTGAATAAAGGGCATACCATTACCCACGGTATCAAAGTTAAACAAACAACAAGGAATAGTGAAAAAGGCAGCAAAAACACAAATTTCGGAGATGATGACAGCACTGATTCATCCACAGCTGCTGCACATTTATTTGATTACTTTTATTACACTGTTCTGAGGTTCAATTTAATGACTGAGACAACAAGCTAGTTGGCAAATCATGATCAAAATTGCCTGATGGGACAAAATCATAATGAAAGATCACAGGCCAGTTCAAACAAAACTATAAAAGCTTTGCTTGAGTATGAAGTTTTGATTTCAATCTACTTACTTGGTGAGGTACTCTGCTCTTCCGGGAATCTTGAGACAGTACTTCCCGGGATCGCAGTCTAAGTTTCCTTCGGCCGAGTAGCAAACCGCCTGGATGATGATGTGCTGGACGGAGGTATTGACTGAGGAAAAGAGAAACACAGTGATGGTGATCACAACACGGGTGCCGTATTTTAGACAGGTAATTTTAAAGAATTACCAGCATTGACATTTAAGCGACAGATTTCTGAAGGGGGTGGGCCAAGGTCTCAGACAAAAAAAAAAAGCCCTAGCATTTTTGCAAGTGCCATGCACTGTTTTTCCCTGTGAAAGTCATATTCTTCCTGAGACATGACCCCCAAATTTTTGCAGGCTTTGTACTTTCTGGTCAAAGAGTTATACCACCTAACAAGTACACAACTTTACATGTATATGTCAAGCTGATGCAAGTCATATATCCCATATACAAGGACACCATAATTTCTGACATTAAACATGTCCACCCAACCCCCTCCACCATCGTACCACTGCCAATATGTTAAACCGATTTAATCCCTCCACTTTCTGTGACCTGGTGCCACGCCCGTATGGTTCCCTTTGAACAACGACATGGCAACAGCAGAGAGCAACACTGTCATTAGATGATAAACATACCAGTTCATATTGTGTGCGTGAGTTCTTAAAGGATATAAAGCAGGGGACACACAAGAAATAAGCCAATGCAAGAGGGCATAGATCACTTCTGGACCCTTATTCCCCACATCTCTCTTGTGTGGGTAGCCACAAGAGACTATCCTTACCCCTTGCTTAATACTTATGCATTAGTTTGACTCAGCTCATAATGTTCCTAAAAACAATTCTGACACCGTGCCCTCTAGACCAAGGCTCATCCTCATTTGGCTTTTGCTTTGGCATGTTTCAAGAAGCAAGCCAATGTAAGAGTGCACAGACCAGTTCTGGACCCTGGTTCTGGATGTATTAATGCAATGCAAAGTGGGGTATCAGGAAAGTTGTTGGGTTTGAATGCAACCAAAGTCAGTGAAATATTCTCAAGCCAGTCATAGATATTGTGAAACGTTACACTTTTAAACTCTCAAAAAGCTCAGGAATGGTGGTTTGGAAAAATAATTCCATTTTGATGCACTTCCCTTCCAAGTGAATTGTGAAACTGCCTAATTTCAAAACATAACTGATGCCTTGGGTGTTAAAGTGAAAGTCATCAGAAATAATAGTTCCAGTATCCAAACTTTCCTTTAAGTTAAATCGGAGTACAAGTAAAACATGCCTACACTACATAAGTCTCCCTGCTATTTTAAGGAGTTATTCACAATTTTACACCCAATCAAGGTACTATCAGAGGGGTTCAGTGTAAATCCAATGGCAAAGTATGATATCTAACAAATCATGATAACAAGTGTAGTATGATCTTCTGGCAACCACTGTTATCACCAACATTCCCATCTCCTCTGAAAGACTAAAATTTGGAATGAATGTGACCATTTTGGCACACATGAAAAAATGCCATATTCGACAAAGTTTTAGGGAAGTGAATAAGTCAAAGTACCTACGCGTAGCACCTTAACAGATGAACACTTGAATTTTGACATCCCATCCATCTGAAGATTCCTATCACTACCACAAAAACAGGATTCTGATTCTTACATATCAGTCTCCTACTATGGATGATGGCCACAACAACCTAGAATAGTGACACAATCGTCTCCATATTGACTGCACGCACATGCTGAATTACGTCTCGCAAAATCGTGATTAACGCATGTGCTGACGTCAGACAAACTTGTCGATAACTGAAAAGGTGAAAGGGTGAGTGAGGTGGATCCAGACGTGGGCGAAGTGAACGTGGATGGAGATATCGTGGCATCTCATGCGGGATATAAAATGTCATCCATGTGGGTAATTATCTTGCTTTCACTTCCCTGTCACAGGAATATCAATAAAGGTCACAGGATGTCAAACTTCATCCTTTTACAGAATTTGATACCTCCGATTTCCTGTCCAGAGAGTGAAAACTTACTCAGTCAATTGATACTGAAATATCAAATGCTTACGATAACAAGGGGAAAAATGTTGTTAAGGGTTATATATCATGATAAGTTGCACTGTAACAACAATACAACATAAAATTGAGGCAAGGTATTATTTGATGTCAACAATGCTTTGAATGTTTGAAAGCAAAACAGATCTATTTAGGTAAAAGGTGTTTACTTTTGCAACTGCCCAAAAAGTGTGAACTTTGATCAAATATTTGGAGATAGAACACCAATAGCCTACGGAGCACAGTATGTGCCCTCACACTTTGTTTTATGTGTCAGTAATGAAAGCTGCACTGTACAGTACGTGTACACCAGAGCTAAGTTCAATAAAGGTGTTCTATACCAGAAGTGACAATACACCTTACTAGGCTATCTTACAGGTAAATATATGTATGCAGGCTCACTTCCCTGAAGCTGATAAGGGAGGTAATGTTTCCAAGCCTCATCCACAAGTGACATTTTGCACAAGTGCAATAACGATGTTACAAAAATCACTGATGTACAACAACATGCACGAAGTATTTCAAAGTAAATGGCCAGCACAAGGTTATTCAGTTTCTCACCTCTTCATCCACTGTAAACTTAC
>VJOZ01042847.1:0-12755 GCA_009801055.1 Stichopus horrens | reverse complement strand
AGTTGATCTCATACTTGTCATGGGAATAATTCATGCTTGTTATAATATAACCATGTGGCAAGGAATCACAAAGCCTTTTGGCTTTCTGGTTTAAGTTCACGTGGTTAGAATGAAAAATGATATTAAAGAGGCCAGGCTCATCGAGTGGTTTCGTGAAATTCACTAAGTTTTTCTAAACCTATCAAGTTTCCTAAACATACTACTGACAAATGGTCAAAGGAAGAGGATCCCTATGTTTTAAATATAAAGGAACATTACTGAGTGAGTAATTAAGGATTCAGTGTGTTTTTTTGGAAATTTGTGACCAGACACTTTCCATATTAGTACTTAGGCCTATTCACATCCACAAAGCCAGTACAAGTAAGGAACAAGCAATCAAAATTATGTGTCATAACTATTGGGTGCGAAACCAGAATACTTATGCTAATTATGTAAGTATTGTCATGTATTTATTAGTGTTTTCACCTGGTAGAAAATTGGTATCCTGGTACCTGAACGCCATTACCATTCGGGTACGTACCCGAGTGGTAATTGTCAAGGTACGACTTCGTTCGTGGTTTTTAAATTGTATAGGCCTAAGTCTTCAATTCACAAAACAGTCCACCCCCATATCTCTGAAGTAGATGACAAATTATCAAGTACTTCAGGCCTACTTCTCAGGTTATTGTTGTTGGATTTCTTTTGTTTGTAATAAGTACCAACTAAACAAACTATAAATGCCCTAATGTCCAGTTTACCCCCTCAATCTCACTCTCTGTGAAGTTTGAATCTTCATTAATTTCATTAGTTCAGATTTGTTCCTTTGCTTTGCATCATTCAACGTAACTAAGCCTAGCCAAGTAAAGTATACGTAATATTAGTACTGCATACGAACCACAAATTTATTGCAGTGATCACGTTCAGAATGACTAATTTACTACTAACAATATGCCAACGCTAACTTAGGCCTAACCTATACTGTAGCTATGAGCGTGAAAAGATTCGGCTGGAACCAGTTCAGACACATGTAAAGCTGCTTCTCATGTTCCTATTTTTAACTATGGCAAGTCGTACAGATACCAATGTGCCTGAACATGCCTCATGTACTACATTCAGTATGGTTGCTGGGCGTGTCTTCTGACTTAAAATTTGTCCTGTTGGTTGAAAACTTGATTCTGGTGTGCACGGGGCTGGGCTTGTAAAACAAAACTTATTGGACATGCGTAGTAAATGGCAACACCCTGGTAATAAAACTTACTGGCTGCTTGTTGGGTGGGGTGGGAGCTAAGAAGGCTTGGATCGCAATTTTTTTGCAACTTATTGGTTGGCTCATGAAACAAAGTTAACAATGTTATGGACATATATATGTGAATTTGCAACCCGAGGGAAGACACTGATACAGAAATGCAATCTTCAGGCTGTAGTTACTCTCAGATTTGAAATGCAAAACACCTAAATGTCAGTGGTCTAGTCCTAAAGTACGCATAGCCAAGGAACTTCCCTGTGTATTTCGTTACCCAGGTAGTAACTTTGACTACCCGGGTAGAACATCTTCAGGCGGTGAAAACACTAGTATTTATACCCTTCAAAATCCTCTCATACTTATTGATATCAATTCAATGAGCCCCTTTAAAACTGGCTGTATTGACAACCAAGAGAATGCTGCTCTCAATTTATGTGAACACTGCAAGGTTAATGAGAGACTGCTGTTGTTTACTTTGCTCGTAATCGCAATTACAGGATGGAGGCAAAAAAAAAAAGGAGAAAAATATGGGTCGTCAGACTCATTCTGCTTTTAGGAAGCCTTGGGTGAAAGAGTGGTGAAATAGTTTTCTTTATGACCCAGGAGAGGCACTGTAGCATGCTGTTTCCAAAAATATCGGCAAATCTGTGAAAGCAGTGAGACTCCTGCAAAATTCATCATTCCCACCTGGCGAGAAAAAGGATGTTTTGTGTTAAATATGCAGAAAAGATATTACAGCAAATAGTTAACAGTGGTAGACAGCTTAACTTAATTAGCAGAGATGTTTATATTTATTGAGAACGATTGACTCGGAATTCACACGGCAGAATTTGGGAGTAATCGTCGTTTTACATCCGATGACTTTAATTGGTCTGATTAGTTATGTCAAAAACAGATGCGAACGGGTCTTATTTGTATCTCTTGTAACATACAGAACATTCATGTTGCAAAGTTGAAATAGACTGGTTTAATCTAATACGGAATTCACTGATGGGTCTTAAAAAATACTTCTAAAAAAGAGATAGGTCCATGCAATGCTGCATGGTGAACATATGGTTGAATGCATTTTGTCATTTTAAGTACAGTAGAATAGTTCCCAGTTGATTGATAGCCGAAAGAAGCAGATACTGTATGTTCAGCCGACCTGATGTAACAGCATGTTACTTTGTTTTACTGTGTATGAAAGACCTTTATTTCAATTAATGAAAATAAATTCTAACATCCAACTTTTTTCAAAAGTTTATTTTTTTTTTTGGTTGGGCAGGGAGGTTAGCGATTACCGCTGTGGTGGATTTTTTGTCATAGTTATGAACAGACTCCGGGGAGACTTACAAATACCAGCCGTCAAATGGGTTTCATCACTGACCTGTGGTTGTACCATCATCTCTTTGCTCTGTTACATGGATGGTGCCACACAGAGGATGCCCAAGTTGATGCCTGTCACTCCAGTTCATATGCCTTCTTTTTCATCTGACTTAGATTTTCAGAACATGAATTCATCAAATGTCCGTTTCTCTTCGATATTTCATATTGTATTTATAAAACAGTGTCATAAGCTCAAAAAGTGAAATGTTCATCTTTTTACATGTTTAGAATGAGGAAACCCTGTAATTGTTTAAATGAAAGTGAAATGTTTGATACCTGAATCCCTGTTTGTGAGGTGGATCAATTTTAGTTATCGGTAAAGTTTTGTTCTACATGAACATTGTTTGTACCATGGTCAAAATACGTCAAGGAATTCATCCGTGACAACACAAAGGGGGAATGGAAGGATCTTAAATGAAAGAATATGCTTTCACTTAAAGCACTTTTAACTCTTCTCCTATACCTTTTGCTCTGCTCAAGTAATATTGTCAGCGTTCTCAAGGTTACAAGATATTTTACAACACCAACAAATTCCTGCAACAACGTCATTGTTGATCTTTGAACGTGATGTGTGTATTTAACCTTGAAATTTGACATCTGTGAATTATGAATAAGTAGATTGGCTTTATTGTATACTGGGCCGAAAGTGCTGTAAAATTAAAAGTTGCAACTCTTTCAGGTATCGTGATGTTTCTTTTGAGGCAGTCGAGATTCTATAAGATGTTCTATCTGTATGGCCTGTGTAACATCACATATTTCCCTTCATGCAATGTACCACTGTGGAAGAAGTGGATAGAAAGTTGTCCATAACTTCCAAATGGAAGGTGCTATTGAGATTCGGTTTTCCACAATACAGAGATAAAAGCTCTTCTGACTTTATGAGATTTCAAATTTCTTCACCCAGTAAACACTGTTTTGTTTGCAAAGAGAATGTGTATCAATCAGCAATTGACTGGGGAGAGGGGTGAGCCAACAAAGATATTGCAACCTTGTGACAGCAGATGGGTAGGAATGTTCATTCTCATCATTTGCTTTCACAATGCTGAAGTCCTACAGGAACGTGCAAACAGTGGAGTGGTCAAAAGCTGGAATCAAGAAGTACACCTCAGATGAGGGTGGATCGAATGTAGCCTAACAGCTGAGCAAATGTGGAAAGATGATTGGGGTATTATGAAGCATAGCTGGTTCTAAGCATGATGCACTTGTTCAGTGTTGTAATTGGGTATCCCATAACAATCTTTTCAGTGTCTTCATATAAATTACATTCTATTGCAAACAGTTCTGATCATTAACAGTTTGACTTTTGCTTTGATCACGTTCATTTGTGGCACATGTACCGCTGAACATACACTCCGTTTCTTTTGCCTGACACCCTTTACTGCTGAACAAATTCTGCATCAGCTGTTTTTTGTTCTCTTTTTCTGCATTGCTTGCAGTTTGTCCATTATCATCACATGGATTTTTTTCTCTTCTAGACAAAGAACTAGTTTACCCAAACTTGAGTGTTTTGCAAACTGCATTAGCAGCTGTCTCCCATGTTTTGTAAACCTAGTCACTCACAGTGCTGACAAAACTGTTGCACTCTGATAAACTCCACAAATTAGAGTCACACGCCAGTCCAGGACGTTTTAATCGGGTAGAAAATTAGAGTAAAACCAGAAAAAATAAAAGGAAACTGCAGCCAGGTAAAAGAAGAACCTGCTTGTCTGTGCTTTTGACTTATTCTATTATTGTTTTGACACTTTTGTCTGGTGTATCTATCAAGCATCTCCAGGTATTCATCCCCCCCTTCAACCAACAGAAAAAACAATAAAAACGTAGACAAAAAAAAAAGAGAGAATAAAGAAACGGCGATCCTGTTGTCACCCTCATATCCGTGACCAACTTCACCACGGCACATTGCCTTCACCCCTGCTAGATCTGTCAACGAGTGACCTCTGACCTCCAGCAAACTCGGTGACAAAAGCGACATCCTGATCGCCACGTAATTCAGAAATATCTGACATCCTCTACTAGATTAAGGTGAGTCTTTGATACGTGAGGGTAGAAAAAAAGGACAAACTAACACCAAAAACAGATAGAATGGTAAAATGAGGATGTGAGAAAGAGAGAAAAGATATAAACCTGGAATATCCACCTGGTTTTCATTCCACATGGGACTGTGTTTTTTTAATTTTCAATGATGCTGTATTAAGGAACTCTCCCTTTCCTGCCGCTCTGGGTTAATTGTTGCTATGGTCTTTCGATGACTTCCTCCACAAAACAGGAGCTTCATGGAACATGCCCTCAGCGAAGTGGAAAGATTCAAAAAGCAGAAAGGAGCCGATCTGAAGGAACTCTTCATCAGCTATGCCGTTCTTCAAATCAAAATGGCCAAGAGGGTGAGTGGTGGTAGTTTAAGAAACAGCAATCAGTTGTCGTGAACACACTTTGACAATATGAGAGGGGCAGCCTGCAAGGGAAGCCATGCCCTGCCCCACAGAAAAAACATGGAATGGGCCACCTTGGTGACGTATTCGGGTAGACTGTGATTGCTTAGTTTGAGCCTTTTATGTCATATTTTTTTTCATGCTTTTGTTAAGTTGCAATGCTCTACATTTGTTCAGGAGCCTCCCCATCGTCTCCACCTCTTATACTCTTTGAACCAAACATTATTTTTATAAGAAGGTGCCTTTGCTCCAGAAACTGGACTATTAGGTTTAGCCAGTACCAGGAAGAGGAGAGTAGTATCTTTGCTAGGGTTGTGATTTGATAGCACGATCTCTGTCTGTTATGAAATCAAATTTGTCGATGTTGGGGTCCAAAACAGTATTGTACTACCTTCACCCGTCTGTTTTCAACAGCCCACCTCACCCTGTTTGTGGTCTAGACGCTGACAGATCCAAGACCCTTTTCTTTGGATCCACCAAACTGGTAGTACAATGATGTTTGGGGAGGGACTAAGGGGAGGGGGATGCTCCCTCCTGTATGAAAAATCTCCCTATAACCGAATGCCCTCAGATGCCATTTGGTGGAAGAAAAGTTTGCAAGTGTGATGTAATCTTTCTAAAAAATTTGATTTTTCATTTGTTTTTCTTGATTAACATGGATGTAGATGGTATCTATGACACAGTTCTCCATATAACCTTTTCTTTCCAGGGCATCACGTTATGGACGAACACGAAGGAATGCTTTGAAAAGATGTAAGCAGATTTAGGTTCAGAATGCCGCTCAAAAAAACAGTCGATGTCCTTTTAAAAACTGGTCTTACCTGTCAAGCCCTTCCTGCACTACCTGTCCGGCTCAATGTTCTCATGCTTTCTCTGGACGGCCGTGTTCTCGTGTTCACCTGCCCATTTTGATATACCCCATGCGTTGGTTGTCCGCACGGTCCGGCTGAGGATCGGCGATCTAAGAAGAATCTGTGTCATTGTTCACATTGGGTGTGGATCCTTTTTTACATTGTGACAAATTTGTTTCATTTTTTTTTAAATTTCCTTCTCTTGTTTATGGTATTCATGACAGTCACAGTTTGGTCACGATCGTGACATACTAAAGTGCAATGTTGTTTGAATAATGATCATGTTTCTAACATATTTTATCACATGTTCCATCAAGTTAATTGCCTCTGTTATCTCTATGGCTTTCTGGACTGCCGCAAGTTGTCAAATTATCGTGGTCGCGAAACCCACATCTTCTGTTATTCAGATAACCTCTGCCTGATGTTTGACGTTTTTAAGAATTTGACAATGCAAAACCAGAAGTTTGTGATTCATGAAGGTAACCTCGCTATTGCGATTGTATACAGTGAGCTCAGCAACTGCTGATTGTTTGTTTTTACTATCTGGTGATTACTGGGCAGGGAGGTGTTCCACATTGTTGATATTAACTGCACAATTTATTATTTCATTTTGCACTGCTGTGTAGAGAATATCCACAGCAATGGTGTTTGTCATCACTCTGGTATGATGAGGTCATCTAGCAGTGTGTGACTCTCTCCATCCTGGACAACCTCTGTTCCAAGAGTCTGGACAAAGTACACACTGGCAGTTAACAAGTTGTAATACCACTATGGTGGGGGAGGGGACTACAGGGATGGATTGCACTAGTTTATCAAAGTGAGCAGTGCTTCTTTCCTCAAGTCATATTTGGACAATGATAAGTGCAACTGATAATGCATCACTTCGGTGACAGTTATGGCAGACATGTTACAGTCTCTTTAATGGCAGATGTAAACTGGCTTTCATGATCGTAGCACAATCTTGACACAATCACACCAAATTTGATAGGACATTTCAAATTATGTGTTTGTTGGTATTGGAGGAAGAGCAAACCTTCTGCGGGAGCATGGCTGCTCAGATCTGAACATACCGCCTAAACTGCCACCTAACCAGGGACTCTCTCCGTCACAGAAAGTCATGGAGAGTTTAAAGAGTTTCACAAGACCCCAACGTGAAGAGGTGCCTCCTAGTGTAAGTTAGGAAATTTTAAAATGTATGTCTGAAGGAAAAGGAAATGTATGTTTCACTCCAATAACGCAGCGAATAGTACGTCACACACCTGGAAAAATTACAGAGCACTCCACATAAGGTCACGGCAAGTCATGACGTTACAGATGGGGGAAAGATTAGGAACCCTGAGATGCCACTGAACGTTGCTGTTGAAAGCGCTAGCCATGCGATTGCCATGTAGATGGTGGAAAATATGCCATTTTAACTTTACAACATTCATCGATGTACTAATCATTTACTAAATTTGGTGCAAGTTTATGTGGATGGTCCCTTTCTTTGTTTTTTTTTTATTGAGTGGACTCACCGTTTTCCTTGTCGTTAGCAACTGTGGCAACTGTTCATTGTCTCGACAATCTCCGAAGTTAACAGTTTGCTGAGGAAGCTGATTTTAGATTCTCTGTTTCTGTCCATACTGAGCAGACATCTCAGACATTTCACAGAAAGTCACACAGTCCTGATTGACACAACTATCTTGGAAGGTCGGTGGACCCCATTATTTTTGTTTTTTTTCAATGGCCCCTGTCTACTCTGTGTTTCAAGTACTTTCTGTGAACTCTAAACTTCGCTGGGACATGCAGGCGGGCGGGCGGGCGGCGAAGGATGTTTACACCATAAGTTGATACAATACCTGTGACAACAGTTTGTTAATGCCAACAAAAATAAGAAAAACCCACTCAGAGCAACTTACGCAGGTGGTGTCAAGGAATAACTTGACCCCTCCCATATTCTGTCTGGCCCCTGGGAGCATACCAGACACCACTCGTGGAACAACATCATATTATCTCCTAACAGCGGCCATCCTCCTCAAAGACGGGGTGATTATCAGATCTATTTATTTACCTTACAGTCTGCAATATAACTTTCTGTATCTTGGGGCACACCGTCAGTGACAGACACCTCAACCAACCAGGTGGTGGCAATCCACAACCTGCCCAAGTTTTCCAAATGGTGTGGGGAAGGAATGAAAACACTGTTCGAGATTGTCTTACATAATTCATCCTGCAACAGACATTAAATTCCCGATGATTTAAGTGCAGGGTAGTTTTGATGCTATTAACTTTGCAAATAGGAGCAAAAGGTGAACTGCATTCAGGATGTTGTTTTTGTATCGAAAGAAACACAGAGGGGATTTGCTTTTACCCTGCAACTCCGTGTTTCTCACAAAAGTCAAAGAGTTTCTTTGAAGCTTAAGTCTCTGAGACATGTTTTGATGTTTTTACACTCACAGTTTGTCAGGAATTGCCTGTAGGATTAGACCCGGTGAAATACTACATTAGTGTTGGGAATGTCAACAATTCAAAATCAGTCCCATACCTCTAGGTGAATATCTGTACCATTTCAGAGCAGAGTTTATGTTGCTTTTTTAAGCATAGTTTGATGGATGGTTTATTGTTCGTCCTCCATGATTTATTTTCTTAGTAAACACGCTAAAACAAATCTTTGGGTAGAAGCTCTTCTTTGCAGTTTTCATCTGATCTGTTGTCGCATGATTCAGGTCTTGGCTTTGAGTTTAACTGGATGTCATTGTGGAGAAGTATAGTGTAGAGGATATTGATGTAGGAGGACATGGTGAAGAACACGCTGGTGTCTGGGACATCTGTGTATAGGACAATGACTATGAGGACAAAACTGTAGCAGGCATTCATGTAGAGCACAGTGACATGGAGAATAGCTGAGCAGAAGACAACAGTGTAGAGTACAACTGTGTTGAAGACATTAATATAGAGCAGTATGGTGTAGAGGACAGCAGTGAAAAAGACATTAATATAGAGCAGTAGCCTATGGTGTCAAGGACAATGGTACAAAAGACATTAAACTAGAGCACAGTGGTATGTAGGACATCTTTGTAGTGCAGAACAGCACAACAGTATATAAAGAAAAATGGTCTACAGGACATCAGTGAAGAGGAAAACAATGCAGGGAACAGTACAGTGTAGTGGACAGCAGTGCAGTTGACCGTGGTGTAGAGGACAAAAACGTAGAGGACAAAAGCGTAGTGTACTTCTAGGAACTTGAAGAATAAATTGGGTGTGTAGAGGACCATGATGTTGAGAACAGTTCTGCAGATCATCGTATTTTAGAGAACAATGGTGTAAAGAACAATGAGGTAGAGTCCAAGACAATGGAGGCACTTAAGTTTTCTCCCAATGAAAGCTACTATTGTTATCACCAATGCAAGACCAAATTACATACTTACAGGTTTTACTTGTTTACTGTTTGTCTGCTTTTGTCAGTTTGTATCTGATTTAACAGACTATCATGCCAGCACCCCCTGTGAGGTATTACTGACATCTGTGTTACCTAGTGGTTGCAAATTATGAAGAAATGATGCACATCAAATACTTTGCCTAGTCATATCTTGATGAAAGAGAGCAGTAGTAGTCTCACCTTTCCTGAGAATTGCCAATGTCAAACTGTTTGAATTTCTTATATAAAATGTCCACCCCATCCTTTGCACGTGTCACCCCTCGTGTGGTGTCGAGTCACCACGGCGGCCAGAGAACGGGATGTTTCAAACTGTCCTCTGCTGCTCGTAAACACCTTGATCGTCCTCATACCGTCATTACATGGCTATTTAGTCGTTGATGTTGCTGATATAATGACCCTATTAAGGAGAAGAAACAAGGTCAAGCAGAGATCTTGCTAAAACATTAGATAAGCCTTTACAGTAACACCGTCAAAGCATCATTTAAATGGTTTTCAGGAAGTCGTAAGTAGTTGTTTTGCCCCCGGCAGTATATGATAGTCTGTATACCTTAACCTTTGGACTAGAAGGAAAGTAGTCAGTTAATAAATCTGCTTCCTTGATACTTTATTGAGATTGGGGATGGGGTAGAGGGTAGGGGTGGTTGTGGGATTTGTTTCTTTCAGGAGATGTTTAGTGGCATCATAAAGTAACGAAAGGATGCAGGCATGATAAAAAGAAGAGCATCGTTTTGCCATTTGATGCTGTGATGTCATCCATACGAGGAACTGTTGAATTGTAGGAATTGAGAAATAATAACCCCACACAAAATGATGTACAACTAAAGCAGAGCATAATTTAAAGTGATCAGAAAGAACTTGATCAATGTTTTCTTTTTTAGTTTAATTCTATCTGTTTTGTTTGTTTATTTGAGTGATTATAACAGTCATTTATCATTTCCTTATGTGGAGGACCATCTCCAAAACCAACAGTTGAGGTGCAAAGTGGTGAAATTTCTAGGATTTTGTCAATAATCTGAGGGTGGTGTTCCAAATGTTGCATCTTCAATGTACTTCTTTTTATTTTTCTCTCGTCATCATCATTGACCCACAGATGTGATTGATTTCGGCCATTTGTGGCCATGTGCTATAACGTCATTTCACAGCACAACTTGATAGGTGTGTCTTCATGCCTTCAAGTTTGCTTCTAGTAAACTTGTGTGCATTGTAGGTTAGGATGAGGATTTTTTTTTCTTTCAGAGGGATTCATTGCATTTTCTTTTGTGTGTGTAATTACTCAGTTTTTCCAAATCTGTCAAGTTTCCTTCACATACTGATGCCAAATCATCAAACTAAGATAATCCCCACGTGCCACGTAGAACGAACATTAGTGGCTGAATAAATAAAGGATCAAGTTGGGTTTTGAATGTTTGTGACACTTTTTTTTCATGTTAGCAATAAAATTATTTGCAAACAGACAGCACATGCGGTGGTAAAAATTTAAACATTTTGATACTCCTTATAAACAGTGGATGTGAAATGGGACTTAATTGCGCTAATTATAAGCATTGCCATTGGGTCGTACCCTTCGGCTCTCCCATAAGTTTATCAAATGTCAACTCTGTGTGCTCCTTGTAATCTTTCATTACTGAATATATGAAAAAAAAAAGAAGAAAATATGAAAATGGGGAAAAGAGAAAAGGACATGTTTATGCTCGCGGAAGATTTGTTTGTGGGGTCAAAACGAATTAATAATCATGTCGTTTGCAATCTTTGGTGTATTATTGCATTGCAACATCTTCCCATGCAGATGCTGCTAATATTATGTGTCCTCTTATTAGAATGTGGTCACCTTGAATTACAAAGAAAGAGAAAAAAAAAAACATTTAGCAAATTGCCATATATTTACCGAGACTTACTCCATTTTACATTCCTGCCATTTCATTCACATCTTGCTTTTGTCAATCATTCTTTTTGTCATTTAAAAACAGTTTTGGTGAGTTTTTTTTGTTGTTGTTGTTGTCATTCCATAATAGGTCTATCTTATGTGTAAGAGGTGGAGTGTGTAGTGTAGCTTAGGAGTACATGTGACGCTTTTGGAGGTAGAGCATCAGGGTAAAATGGTATGAGGGGAAGCTACGTATTAGCTCTATTAATTGTACCTTATATCAACTCATTTCGACATGTATTGCTATGTAATCTATGTAGGCCCCTCTGCCCCAAATATCATAACTTCAGTTAAAGTTAAGCCTGATTGTTCAGCTTCCACCATGGACAGCCGTTGGTAGCTTCGACCGGAGGTGACGTCATGCCGATCACGTATTTATTGTCATCCAGGTGTAGTCTATATGGTGTGCATGTTGTCGTTATGCAACTGTAGTAAATCAAAGCAAATGCTGTATGCCGCAGGTTAATGTATGCTTACTTGATTTGCGCGTGCTCCCACCTTAGTGCATTTTGTCTGTACTATCGGAATCGCAACCACGGTCTTCCGACCGTGGCTGGCTGTGGGTCGCTCCCTATAAATACGTCGTCAAGAGTGGTGTTTGTCGTGTAACGTCGTATTACGTATTTTTTACCTGTTACGTACCTTCATTGGGATACATGTGGCTGGTCTATTGTCTTTTTTGTCGATGGTGTTAGTGGACGCGGCGCTTTTAACGTTTAATGTTATGTTTCTTCTACTTTGCGTCTTACTCAGCAGTGACTTATTCTCTAAGTTGCCTTTAATTTTTAAAATAAAAAAAATGAAAATGAAAATAAAAAAATATCGATAATACAGTGATGGTTATAAAAAGAGTTAATGGAAGAATGTAATTAATTTTAATGCCAGATATGTGTACAGTGTATTATTGTTGGCTGCAAGAATATCGATTTTAATTAAAAGCTTAATCGTAGTCAATGGACTAATGTTGTTAGAGGTCCTTTTTCTGCGTTCTTGTCACATTTGAATAGTATGTCACTATTAAAATTGCAGTAATCAAAGAATAATTGCTGTTTGGAGATAATTCTTGAAGAAATATTTTGTTCCCACCTGGGTTCCTCTCACCTAACTCCTGAACGTCTACACACACCTGCCTATGCAATGTTTCGATGGACACAACACACGAAGGGCAATTGTCCACCCCCCACAGACACACACCCCGTGGTTGCAAAATCTATCATTTTCTTCAAAAAATATTGATATTGTTCTTCAGATAAGAATAGGCAGATTGCGTGGTCTATTTCAGGAAGATAAGAACTCACTAGAAAGTATTAAGAGAAAGTATTATCTGCACCGGCATCTTTTATCACAGGATTGGAATTTATATCTTTCGTTTTTCAGGCAAAATTGACTCCCATTATCCTACTCCTACTCATAGCAAAAGTGTACCTATGGTTTTAGTAAGTAGTGCAAACGTGTCGCCTCATCCTCATACATGTCCTTGTTAAGTGTTTCCATATGGTGTCAATGGAGAGTTTTGTTTTAGTTACCATGGTTTTTCAGGTTTACC